>JAJONR010006689.1:0-36908 GCA_029582245.1 Solanum etuberosum | reverse complement strand
AATTTAGTTTGACAGTTTAAGAGTATAGTGAATGGTTAGATATCCAAAAGTCTTAAAGGACATATTTAACTAATTTATTTAAAACAAAATAAGAGAATATAGCAAAATTTAAGAAGAATAAATAGTCTTTTAGGAGCTAACTAAAAATAGTGGAAAAGACTAACATTATCAAATAATTCATAGAATTTATGAAATATTTCTTACGTTTTTATGTGCTCATATTGGAGTATGACCATATAGACTTTTCACTATCTAAATGAATTTGGCCTATAATATATATTGAGTTCATTGCAACTCTTCAATTTCTTTAGACTTTTTGGTGTAAGAAAGAAAAAGTTTTTTTATAAGTGAATAAAATTTGCATTAATTAATAACAACTGAGGGAATTTACAATTATATAACTAAGAAATTGAAGTGTTGAACTTTTAATTCTACATTTACATAAATAAATTATAATTATTAAATGAAATTTACTATTTAATTAGATTTTGATTAAATTAAATTTACTACATTGAAGTTTGGAGCTTCCCACTTTTAGTATAACTAGTTTCTGGACACGTGTGTTGCACGTGTACCCATCTAAATTGACATAAATTGTTTCAAATTATCATTGTATTAAAAATAATTTTATCATTAAATTACATGAATATCGTTAATTTTCAAACAAAAAATAGTTCAAATATTTGGTATCTACTCTTGGATACCAATAACAAATTAAAATATGACAGCAAAGTATCTCTTCTCCAAATGAAATAAAAGATGATAATATTTAGTATTTTAAAATACTATAATTGTAAACATAAATTAATATATGTATATTCTTGTCTCATATGTTAATTACCTGCAAGACAAAGTTCAGAGAAAAGAAGAAAGATGAAAAATGAAACGAATTTGATAGCCACTTCTTAGAGTTAATTAAAATAAAATGAAGGCTACAATTAATAATCAATATTATTTTATTATTATTATTAAGGGATCATATCAATTAGTGAATCCTACCAAATTAATTTTTTTAAAAATGAGCTTAGAATACAGAAACATAGCATCAACGGAGTGACAACTTAAAATATGAAGCGGTATCAAAAGTTGAAACATTGAATTTGCCTTTCTCAAATGAGCAAAAGGGATAAATAAATAAATAAATAAATAAGAATAAGAATTTATATCATTATTTCTTCCGTGAATTAAAGAAGTTATTAATAAATTAATTATACGTTACTTTATCCCTTTCAAATTATTCATCGTGCTTCAATCTTGTACACCCCTTCAAAAAAATTGATAAAAAATGTAGTTTTATATATTCTATATTACATACTCCTTAAAAAAATAAACATAATTAAGTAATTAATAAAATAATAAGAACACATTAAATAACTTTTATTATCAATCAATATAGTACAATATTTTAATCGTTAAAAAGATCAAGTAAATTATAATTAATTTTTTTTTACAAATTACATCACACAAGTATATTAGTAAAGAGTCATGATCTTATATCTTGATGCATGATCCTATATTTTACATTTAAAGAAGGAAATTATGTACTAAAAAAAGCATATCCTTCCTAAAGATCATTCACTTTTGTTCTTCTAAAAAAAGAGTAAAAAAATGCTTTGTTCATCCCTAAAGAAGTTGATCCCTCAAATCTTAGCTTGCCCATTTCTTATATGTCACATGATGTTGTTTACTCCAATATTTTTCATATTTATTGATGAAAATTGTACGGATAATCCAAAAATTATAAGAGAATGTGTATAGTCAAGAGTTAGATGAGTGCAAATTAATCATGATATAAATGCATGAGAATATTAATAATTTTTCTTGGATAACATGACTTTTTGCTAATACATGAACCATATTAAATTACTTGTAATTTTCAAAATAACCTTTAAAATTCTTTAAAAAGATCTGTTATTACTTTTTTTGTGCATTGAAACATTAATGATTGCGTAATAATTTAGTTTCTAAGCATAAGTTATTAGAGGAACGTGTTAATTTAGTGAAGGAAAAATAGTCATTTAATTTTTTTAGAAACATTTAATATTTAATTAATTAGTTTTTTATAAAAAAAATAATAATTTAGTGTAGGGGTAAAATGATAATCCAATTTTGCAATTTGTTGCTTCCCACTTTTAATATAATATGATAATGATAATATAATATGATGATGATGATTAAATTAAATATACATATAGATTATATATGATAAATATTATTAAATTAGATATTTTAATTAGGAATTAATCTAAGAAAGTGCAAAAGTCATTAACATTTTTATTAAAATGATACAATTTAACATTTAAATTAAATAATTAAATATTTTTATAACATTTTAATTTACAATAGGGGTAAAACCATAAGTCAACTTTTAACTTTTTTTTGTTCCCACTTATAGTAATATATGATATGATGATTCATTGCATCAACATATTTTACAAACTTATCATGTTCAGATATCATATTTTATGCATTTTTTCATACTCAGTACATTTCAAGTTTTGACCATATACATTTTTGCCTATATTGTTTGATAATATAGGTTTTGTCGCTCATCATCTAGCTCTCAATTAGTACAGATTCGGTCAGCGTTGGAACAGTTTTGGTGAGTCCTCATTATCCGAAGACAACCTCTCTATCTTTGATCCAGTCATTACTTTTAGTTTTTAGACAGTTAAAGTGAGCTAGGAGTTTGTCCTAGTCACTTATATTAGTAGAGGCTTTTCAGACAGTCAGTTAGATTTTTGCATATGTGTTTGGTATCAAATGCCCTCTTATGATATATGTCACGACCCAGGGGTACCTCATAGATGTAGCATGGCGTATAGAACCCCAAAAGACTCCATACAAGCCACACAGTTCTCATAACATAAGCAATAGAACCATAAGAGCAAAAACATATTTTCAAGTCTAAAATTTTTATAAATGAAAGCGGAAGTCTAGACACTTAGTCTCAACATAGCCATCTATTACAATCGTTGAATGAAATAGGGCCTAGCCCATACAACATGTCCGAAAAGGGAAAGTACATGAAAGGAAACTAAAACACAAGAAACCGTCCTCGAACCATGAGGAATCACCAAGCTCGGAAGATACTCAAGTCCAAGCTCTAGCCACAAGAATGATCACCTCGAGAACCGGACCCTATACTTGGGAAAAATATAGACAAAGTAGGCGTTAGTACAAAAATACACTAAGTATGATAGACATGCATAAAAATATTGAAAACATGCTAAAAGAGACAGTTCATTTGAAAGCATGCACTTTACCAAATTAAACATGATGTAAGAGTTTAGAAGTCATAAGTCATAAAACATAGACAACATAGTCATCATCATCATCATTAAAACCTTTGAAAACTCACATACAAAGCTTCTTGAGTAGCCATAGTTCATAATTCATATTCTTGTTCTTGTTGTGGGAATAAGCCTTAACCGACATGAGACCATGTGAGCTTAACATGGAATCCAGTGACTCCCTCACCGAAAAGGAGTGTTCTACTTTCCTAAGGTAGAACCATACTCTTAGCTTAAGTGGATCCACTAGCTAATAACCTATGGGGGCACATCGTTTATGGTATAAGGAGATTGTTACTAGAAACCCGGACTCAACTAGCGTAGAAGGCTTCCATCTCATGAGACATACTTGAGAAACCCGGACTCAACTAGTGTAAAAGAAATCCCGTTTGGAAGCCAGACTCAACTAATGTAAAAGCTTCCATCTCATATTCAATATTCACTCGGTGCTAAGCATTAATTCCCACGGTTTACTTATTCAGTCTTGACTTAATTCATATTCATGAAAGAATGTCTTGACAATCAATCCATGCTTAGTTCATAAGGTAGCTCTTAGATCATGCGTGAGAATAACCTTTCACCGTCCATGTCTACATATAAATCTTAGATTCAATTAGGTGAGAAAACCTTTGAACCTTAGAATCTTCATATTGTGAGAAAACTTTTCACATCATATTCATACATATGTGTTAGTGTGAGAATGTCCTTTCAACAACACAACAACAACATCATAATCATTAACACTTCACTCTCAAAGTGTTATTAAAGCATTCACATAATTCTCATAAAAACATGCATAATCTCATACTTTGCCCTTTCATGGCTCAAAACTTACTTTCAATCAACACATCTAGAATTCTAGCATTAGACATGGATTTAAATCATAATTCATGTGATTCAATCACCTCATGCATAATTTCATAAAATCCTTCTTTCATCAATAAAGACCCACATCATATAATCACAATTGAGAAATACGGAAATTTCATGGGTTGTTGGGGATACATCATAAAAAAAAAACCCATAGTAAATCATCAATTCATGCTTAATATAACATAATTCAATCATTATAATCAAGTTTGAAAGGAACCCATGACTTTTTGAATCAAACCCTGACAATTGGGGATTTCTATCACTTTTGAAATTAGGATTTTGAATGGACTCCATGGATGAAGGTTACCCATGGATGAAAGACTACCATACCTCAACAACAAAGCCCAATGAATTTGATGTGAAAAACTTTGCTCCTTAGCTTGAATGTCCTTCTTCTTCTTTTTCAAGTTTTAGAGAGAAAATATTTGAGAGAAGTTTTAGGAATTCTTTTGGGATTTGAGAGAATGACTTAATTGAGGGGTTTTTGGGGTTAAAAATGCTTATATAGGTGTTTTAGACTTAGGAAAAATGACACCACTTAATTCTAATTAAATCCGAAAAAGATCCTTAAGTCCCTGAAAATATTTCCCAGGCTTGAACCACGGACCCATGACCTACGGATCGTGGATGGACCCACGACCCGTCCTGGTCAGGCGTGGTTCATGGTCAGAGAATTTTGGCCAAACCACAGTTCCCCGATCTACGGACCGTAGGTAGTTCCGTGGGTGGGGCCTGGTCTGCTGAATTTTTTCTAATTCTCCCCCTTTTCGGATACCGGGGTGTTGCACTAGCCCTCTCACTTAGCCCTAGTTTAGTCTACTAGATTTCGGGGTGGTACAATATCTCCTCCTTGGGAAAATTCGTCCTCGAATGACGATCTTGACACCTTACGGAAGTAAAGACTCAAGACTAGCAGCCCATCATACATGCAACATCAAATCAAATGCACAATTTAGAATGAGGAAACATCAACTCCAACTCAAACATACTTAATGCATCTCAAGGAAGTAGGAACTACATCTTACAACCCATTATGGATAAAATCTTAACATTCTCATATTTTTAGGAGGAATTACCTTCTTCAAACTACAAGCATGCTCGACACAATCTCATGGAGCCTTTATGCAATGCACTCTCAAAAAGCATAATTAAAGCATGTTCAACAATTCGTCTCATGAAGCATATATGCAACTCTTACTCAATGCACAACAACATGAGGAACATCATCATATAAACTCATTTTCTTTCTAAACATAAATTTATCATGAACATGCATAATAGAGGGAAATCATGGAAAAACTCAAATAACACACATGACTCCCAAAACAAGGAAAACTCAAGAGAAACTACTTACCTCAAGCTAGAATAGGAGTAGAAGGAAAAAGATGAGGATAGCGGGACTTCATATCGGCCTCGGCCTCCCAAGTAGCACCCTCAACTAGTTGATTCCTCCACAAAACCTTTACGGAAGCTATTTCCTTGTTTCTCAATCTTTTGACTTGCCGGTCTAGAATCTCTACCGGAACTTCCTCATCTGATAGACTTTCATCAACACCCAACCCTTCTAAGGGGATTATGGACACCGGATCTCCAACACACTTCTTGAGCATAGAAACATGAAACACCGGATGCATCGAAGCCAACTCACTTGGAAAATCTAACTCATAGGCAACTTTATCAATACGTCTCAAAATTTGGTAAGGGCCTACATACCGGGGACTAAGTTTCCCCTTTTTGCCAAATCTCATCACACTCTTCATGGGTGAGATTTTCAAATAGACCCAATCGTTAACCTCAAATTCTAGATTCTTTCTCCTCACATCAGCATAAGACTTTTGCCGGCTTTGAGCCGTTCTCAATCTCTCTCTAATGAGTTGGACTTTCTCAATGGCCTCTAGAACCAACTCGGGACCTATCAAAGCCATTTCCCCTACCTCGAACCAGCCTATAGGAGATCTACAACTCCTACCATACAAGGCCTCATATGGAGCCATACCAATACTTGAGTGATAGCTATTATTGTAGGCAAACTCTACCAATGGCAAATGGTTATCCCAATTACCCTTAAAGTCAATTACATAAGCCCTTAACATATCTTCCAAAGTTTGGATGGTGCGCTCCGCTTGCCCATCGGTTTGGGGATGAAAAGCCGAACTAAGCTTAACCTTGGTGCCTAGGCCCTTTTGAAAAGACCTCCACAAGTGAGAAGTGAATTGAGGGCCACGATCGGAAATAATAGATAAAGGCACTCCATGCAACTTCACCATCTCTCTTATGTACAACTTGGCATAGTCCTCCGCCGAGTAGGAAACCTTGACGGGGATAAAGTGAGTCGATTTGGTCATCTGATCTACAATAACCCAAATAGAGTCATGTTGCTTCCGGGTGCGAGGCAACCCAACAATAAAGTCCATATTCACCTCTTCCCACTTCCAAGTAGGAATACCTATATCTTGGGTTAAACCTCCCGGCCTTTGATGCCCAACCTTAACTTGTTGACAATTAGGACACTTAGCAACGAACTCCTGATATCTTTCTTCATCCCATTCCACCAATAGACTTCTCACAAGTCATGGTACATCTTGGTGGCTCCCGGGTGAATAGAATACCGAGAACTATGAGCCTCCGACAAGATTTGCTCCCTCAAGTCATCCACATTAGGAACACATAAACGGCTGTGGTATCTAAGTACACCATCTCCCCCTTGGGAGAAAGCCTCAACAGATTTCTTAAGTACCGCCTCTTTCAATTCAACCAAAATAGGATCAAGACCTTGCTTAGATTTCACATTCGCCACAAAAGACGATTCGGACCCATTGTGAACCATAACACCACCCTTGGTGGAATCCACTAATTGAACACCTAACCGGGCCAACCTATGAACAACCCGAGCCAACTCTTTCTTATCATCATCTACATGAGAAACACTTCCCATAGACAACCTACTAATAGCATCCGCTACCACATTGGCCTTGCCGGGGTGATAAAGAACACTCATGTCATAGTCATTTAATAATTCAAGCCACCTTCTTTGGTGAAGATTCAACTCCTTTTTACTAAACACGTATTGTAAACTCTTGTGATCTGTAAACACATCAACATGGACCCCATATAGATAATGCCTCCAAATCTTTAAGGCAAAAACCACCGCCGCTAACTCAAGGTCATGGGTAGGATAATTCTTCTCATGGACTTTAAGTTGCCTTGAAGCATAGGCAATCACCTTACCATTTTGCATAAGCACACATCCCAACCCAACTCTAGAGTCATCACAATACACCATAAAGCCATCCGTACCTTCCGGTAGTGTCAACACCGGAGCGGAAGTAAGTCTATCTTTCAATTCTTGGAAACTCTTCTCACAAGTTTCCGACCAAATGAACTTAGCCTTCTTTTAAGTCAAAGCCGTCATCGGAGAGGCAATGGATGAAAATCCCTCAACAAACCTTCTATAATAACCGGCCAAACCCAAAAAGCTTCTAATGTCCGAAGGAGTTAGAGGTCTTGGCCAACTTTTGACCGCATCCGTCTTCTTATGATCCACCTCAATACCCCTACTTGACACAATATGACCAAGGAAAGCTACGAAACTTAACCAAAATTCGCACTTACTAAACTTTGAGAAAAGTTGATGGTCCTTAAGAACTTGCAATACAATTCTCAAATGGTCAATATGATCAATCTCACTCCTTGAGTAGATTAAAATGTCATCAATGAACACAATCACAAACATATCAAGGTATTGTCTAAACACCATATTCATCAAGTCCATGAATGCAGCCAGAGCATTAGTCAACCCAAACGACATTACTAAAAACTCATAATGACCATACCGGGTTCTAAAAGCCGTCTTTGGAATGTCCTCACTTCTCACCATTAATTGGTGATAACCCGAACGAAGAACGATCTTAGAGAAATAACTAGCCCCTTGTAATTGATCAAACAAATCATCTATCCTTGGAAGAGGATACTTGTTCTTAATGGTCACTTTGTTCAACTGTCGATAATCGATGCACATATGAAGACACTCATCTTTCTTTCTAACGAACAACACGGGAGCACCCCATGGTGAGATGCTCGGTCGGATGAAGCCCTTATCCAACAAGTCGTTCAGATGTTCTTTCAACTCCTTCAACACAGTTTGAGCCATTCTATAAGGAGGAATTGAGATAGGTTGCGTATCTGGAAGAAGGTCAATATCGAAGTCTATTTCCCGCTCGGGCAAAATACCGGGTAGATCATCTGGAAATACTTCCAGAAACTCGTTTACAATGGGGACTGACTCAAGAGTAGGGGTTTCGGACTCTACATCTCTCACCCTAACAAAATGGTAAATGCAACCCTTGGATATCATCTTTCTAGCCTTAATACATGAGAAGAACTGACCCTTAGGCATAGAATTTCCCCCCTTCCACTCAAGGACAGGCTCATTCGGGAACTGAAACTTGACTACCCGAGTTTTACAATCAATCGACACATAACAAGAGTGCAACCAATCCATACCAAGTATCACATCGAAATCTAACATGTCAAGCTCTACCAAATCAACAAGAGTAACTCTATGGGATAGGGAAACGGGGCATCTTCTATAAATCCTCTTAGCCACCACAGAATCACCAACAGGAGTAGAGACAGAAAAAGGTTTTAACAACACATCAGGGAGCATATCAAATCTCCTTGCTACAAATGGCGTCACAAAAGACAAAGTAGCACCGGGGTCTAACAAAGCATACACATCTATATGAAAAACAATTAACATACCGGTGAACACATCCAGAGAATTCTCTTGTTCGCTTAGATTTTGGAGAGCATAGAAGCGGTTTTGCTTGGGAGCATTGGAGTTTGACCCACTAGGAGGAGCTTGCTTGCCCTCTCTTCCTTGAACCTTAAGCATCAGACAATCTCTCATTTTGTGACCACTCTTTCCACAACCAAATTAACCATCCGTGCCGGCTAAGCACTTACCATCGTGCATCCTCCCACACTTCACACAAGTAGACCAAGCCACATAAGATCCACTACCATTACCTCCTTGAGGTTTAGGGTTGGACACCCTATCCTTGTTGACCCTTGGAGGAGCGTTAGAGGAACCTTGGTTGGAAAACTTTTGTCTGAACCTTGGTCGACCTTGTCCATCGGACCTTGTATTGGATAAGTTCCCATCACTGGTTCTAGCCTTCTTTACCTCTCTATTCTTTTCATTGTGTTTTAATTCCTCGATCTGTTGGGCATGCAACATAAGACATGAGATATCCATGTCAGGGATGAGCATTGTCGTACGACATTCTTTTTCTACCATGTCGGACACCCCCATCACAAACTTATTCATCTTAGCCCTCGAATCCACCACTACAGTTGGAGCATACTTGGATAGTTGGGTGAACTTTAGAACATATTCCTTCACACTCATACTTCCTTGACGAAGGTTAATGAACACTTGCATCTTAGCTTCCCCCAACTCTAGGGGAAAGAATCTATCAAGAAACGCCGATTTAAACACTTCCCACTCTACGGGACCCGCTCATATCGGCCTTTCTTCCTTTCATTGATCATACCATACTTGAGCAATATCTTTCAATCGGTAAGCGGCCAACTCTGCCTTCTCTACCGAAGTCACCCCCATAATAGCAATTACCTTATAGACCTCACCGATAAACCCTTGAGGATCCTCCTCTACTTTGGAGCCATAAAATTTTAGAGGCTTCATCCTTGCAAAGTCCCTCACTCTTGAAGCCGCCAAATTCACATTAGGATTCACAGGAGCTACAACTTCTCTATTGGCTTGAGCCGCCAAAGCTTGGGCCAATATTTGAAAAGCCGACCTAACCTCCGCATTTTTCATAGTTGAAGGATCAATCGGAGCTTGAGGAGCTTGAGGAGGAGCTCATTGATTCACATTGTCTTCCTCGTTACTTCTTGCGAAAGCCCTTCTAGTAGTCATATCATGTAGACCATTGGGCAAGGATTAGGAGAAAGACTTTATAAAGTTCAACTCTATCGCACGACTTAAGAGTAATGAAAGAAGTGGAATTTCCTAAACATCTTGTAGCTTCTTATTCATAAATGTGGCGCGCTTCACACTCATGAACAAGACTCCACTAGACGTTGCTTATGAGACATCATCCTAGAATCATTCTAAACCTTGTGCTCTTATACTAAGTTTGTCACGACCCAGGAGTACCCCCTAGATGTAACATGGCGTATAAAACCCCGAAGGAATCCATACAAGCCACTTAGTTCTCATAACATAAGCAATAGAACCATAAGAGTAAACATATATTTTCAAGTCTAAAATTTTCATAAACGAAAGCGGAAGTCTAGACACTTAGTATCAACATAGCCATCTATTACAATCGTTGAATGAAATAGGTCCTAGCCCATACAACATGTCCGAAAAGGGAAAGTACATGAAAGGAAACTAAAACATAAGAAACCGTCCTCGAACCATGAGGACTCACCAAGCTCGGAAGATACTCAAGTCCAAGCTCTAGCCACAAGAATGATCACCTCAAGAACCGAACCCTACACCTGGGAAAAATGTAGGCAAAGTAGGCGTTAGTACAAAAATGCACTAAGTATGATAGCTATGCATAAAAACATTGAAAACATGCTAAAAGAGACAGTTCATTTGAAAGCATGCACTTTACCAAATTAAACATGATGTAAGAGTTTAGAAGTCATAAGTCATAAAACATAGCCAACATTGTCATCATCATCATCATCATTAAAACCTTTGAAAACTCACATACAAAACTTCTTGAGTAACCATAGTTCATAATTCATATTCTTGTTCTTGTTGTGGGAATAAGCCTTAACCGACATGAGACCATGCGAGCTTAACATGGAATCCAATGACTCCCTCACCGAAAAGGGGTTTTCTACTTGCCTAAGGTAGAACCATACTCATAGCTTAAGTGGATCCACTAGCTAATAACCTATGGGGGGCACATAGTTTATGGGATAAGGAGATTGCTACTAGAAACCCGAACTCAACTAGCGTAGAAGGCTTCCATCTCATGAGACATACTTGGGAAACCCGAACTCAACTAGCGTAAAAGGAATCCCGTTTGGAAGCTGGACTCAACTAATGTAAAAGCTTCCATCTCATATTCAATATACACTTGGTGCTAAGCATTAATTTCCACAGAGTACTTATTAAGTCTTGACTTAACATATTCATGGAAGAATGTCTTGACAATCAATCCATGCTTAGTTCATAAGTTAGCTCTTAGATCATTCGTGAGAATAACTTTTCACCGTCCATGTCTACATATAAATCTTAGATTCAATTAGGTGAGAAAACCTTTCAACCTTAGAATCTTCATATTGTGAGAAAACATTTCACATCATATTCATACATAGGGGTGTGTGTGAGAATGTCCTTTCAATAACACAACAACATCATAATCATTAACACTTCACTCTCAAAGTGTTATTAAAGCATTTACATAATTCTCATAAAACATGCATAATCTCATACTTTGCCCTTTTATGGCTCAAAACTTACTTTCAATCAACACATCTAGAATTCTAGCATTAGACATGGATTTAAATCATAATTCATGTGATTCAATCACCTCATGCATAATTTCATAAAATTCTTCTTTCATCAACAAAGACCCACATCATATAATCACAATTGAGAAATATGGGAATTTCATGGGTTCTTGGGGATACATCATAAAAAAAACCCATAGTAAATCATCAATTCATGCTTAATATAACATAATTCAATCATTAGAATCAAGTTTCAAAGGAACCCATGACTTTTGAATCAAACCCTAACAATTGGGGATTTCTATCTCTTTTGAAATTGGAATTTTGAAGGGACTCCATGGATGAAGGATATCCATGGATGAAATGAAAGACTACCATACCTCAACAACAAAGCCCAATGAATTTGATGTGAAAAACCTTGCTCCTTGAACCCTAGCTTGAATCTCCTTCTTCTTCTTCAAGTTCTATAGAGAGATTATTTGAGAGGAGTTTTGGAAATTCTTTTGGAATTTGAGAGAATGACTTAATTGAGGGGTTTTGGGGTTAAAATGCTTATATAGGTGTTTTAGACTTAGGCAAAACGACACCAATTAATTCTAATTAAATCTGAAAAAGACCCTTAAATCCCTGAAAATATTTCCCAGGCCTGAACCACGGACCCATGACCTACGGACCGTGGATGGACCCACGACCCGTCCTGGTTAGGCGTGGTTCATGGTCAGAGACTTTTGGCCAAACCACGGTTCCCCGACCTACGGCCAGTGGTCCCACCTACGGACCTTAGGTGGTTCCGTGGGTGGGGCCTGGTCTGCTGAATTTTGTCTAATTCTCCCCCTTTTCGGATACTGGGGTGTTGCACTAGCCCTCTCACTTAGCCCTAGTTTAGTCTACTAGATTTCGGGGTGTTACAATATATTAGACGATTACAGACTTGATTCCGCTTTTCAGTTCATTCAGTCTGTTTATGTTTCTTAGTGTCATGTCATTCCATGAGGTTAGTTTTGGGTCAATTGTAATTCTAAGCATTGTGTCACGTCTATGAGATAGTCTCGGGGCGTGATAGACCCCGTGAAAATGCAACAACTTATGCATATTCTTAAACATATGAAGAAGAAGATTTTGAATCTGGGTCAATTGATGTATTTGTATAATTTATTTTGTAGGTTTTTTTGTGATTTGTATTTTTATCAATACATTTCACATTATGTTGTATACCATTTTACGAATTTAGCGTATCAATGTTTATTGCATTTTTTTTTAATTTTTTAGACCTTATTAGTATATTTCAACAGTTATATATAATTACGATTACTTCTTTTGTATTTGTATATTATCAGCAAGTATATGCTCCGACTCTTATTTGTATAGTTTCAGTAGTTGTATACATTTACTTATTGTATATTTCAATCATGTGTGTGTGTGTGTGTCTATATATATATATATATATGATGCAACTACATCTCTGTTAATGATGTTTATATACATTTGGTTTGTATATTTATTAAGTTATTTTTTGATATGTTTATTTATTAAGTTAAATTTGTCTTTCATTGTTTGAAAGAAGTCATATTTGGTAAGAAATTCTAATCAGATACAATAATCATGATTTTGTGGGATTATTTTTTTGTTTTAATAACCTAAACTACCGCCTCATTAATTAAGTTAAGAGTTCAATTTGTATTAAAATAAATAAATTTCGGGGATATACAAACAAAGTAACACATAGCTACTGAAACTATAGTTAGGCTACGTAATTAGGAAAATTGTAGTTAAGGGGACTCATTTTGTTTCAATTCTTAGCTATTTATGAATTTTCCTCATAAATAAATATTGAATTATTATACTTTAGGGGGGCTTTGTTAAAAATAAAAACAAATATGAGACAAATGCTTACTATCAAGGGTATTTTTAAGTCAAAAGATTGACGTCAGGGATATTTAGGGGCTGAAAGGTAGATGAAGGGTAGTTTTGTACCAATTCAAATAATTGAGGGTCATTTTAGGCCCTTTTCCGAATATGATAATGTAAAAATTACATAAATCTCATAGTGTTAAGAGCTAATTACATTATTTTCCTACTGTTTTTCAAATTACAAAAATTCCTTAAAATTGAAGGATTTCAGATACATACATGCGTATATATAGGTCACGGATTGTGAATGATACATTACTTAATGAGAGGGATGTATCCGAGAGGGGATAGGAATGTATCCGATAGGGTAGGGATGTATCCGAGAAGGGATAGGTATGTATTCAAGAGAGGATAAGGATGTCTCCAAGAGGGAATTTTTGTAACTTTTTTAAATGGTAGAGAATTTTAGAGATTATGGTAAAATAAGATGTGTATTTATGTAATTTTTCTAAAAATAACACAATAATATTTTGTAAGAAACATATTATGTTTTAAAAATAAAATATTAAAACATTTATAATAATGATTATTAATGTCACGCATAGTGAATTTCAAATATGGATATCTAAAAGAAAAAAAAAGTTATATTTAAACTAGGTAACTTACCCGTGCTTCCCACGGGATTGAACTATTTTATCAAGCTTACATATGATCATTTGATAATATTCGTATTTTCAATACATACACTACATTGCCAAGAACATTATATCTTAAGGCAAAGCGTTCCTCTAAAATTTTAAAGTGCTATATTTTTTTTTGTTTTCGTTATACAAAAATTATGAGTCATAGAGAGATTTGAAGTATAAGAAAGAAGTCTAAGAAAATCTCCACGGAAATAGTTGGTCAGGAAATAACGAAATTTTCTAAATTCCAAGAAGTTATAAAGAACAACATCAAACGTTAAAGAAGAGAACAAAAATCCTCAAACAACAACACTCCCAAGTAAAGTGGAACATCACGTCCATACAAGAACATAACTAACTATATTCAAATGGAGGACCTTTGGCTCATTTCTTATGAACCTCCAACAATCTCTTTTTAATTATAGTATGACATATCATGTATATGTTTAAAATGACCCTAAAATTGTTAATATCATAAAGTTTTTTCCTCATTGTCTCAGAGTAGTCATTACTATTGCTTAGGTTTCATATCACCAGCCCAACTTATTTGGAATTGAACCATAGTTATTGTTATGATTATGGTATGTAGTTACAAAGAATTAATGCAATGATCAACCAAGCAGTGGGTGGCATCTGAAGGGAATTTTTCGCAACTGGATATTCTAAACCAAAATGGTGATACATAACATATTAAAATCTCACAGCATAATTTTGTGAGCACTTGAACTTACAAATATCCACAAATAATAATAAAGACGGCCTTACTTTCCTAACAATTAAAGAAAAAAAGCATGTTGCTTAACATATTTTTCATAAAGATAGTCTGTCGGGTTGTATCCAAGTTTACAGTTCACAAATTCAATTGAAAGAAGCCAAAAGAAAGAGTTATCACTATAACAAAAATGATCTTTAATGACAATTAATGTTTTAATTGTCGCTAAATATGTATTTTCAAAGGCAATTAGTACTCTCTATAAATGTCCCTAAAGTCTATCGTGACATTGAATCTAATGGCAATAAATTAATATTGGTAAAGGCTCTAGCACTCTTTGTTAATGTATATATTTATTGTCGATAAAAATTATTTTTACTATAGTGTATTTTGGACATCTGTTAGTTTCCAGAAAACTTGATCTCTTATTATGCCCGAAAATAAGAGAGGAAGAAATATGTCAAATTAGTCAACTTGCAATAAAAGAAGTGGACTAATTGTCTCTATACTAATATTCTTGAAAGAGTGCAATGGCATACAAAATGTTTGTACCTAAAATAAAACAATCAAAATAATATACTAACTGTGGCAAGCAAGAGAACAATATGTTTGGTACTTTTAACAAACTTCACCATTGATTTCATATTAGTTATCTAGCACAACCCACAAGAAATTTTCTCAAAAAGTATATGAAGAAACCTGTAGAAAGGGAAAAAAGAGAAGATCAATTTTCAATCATCCTTACTAGAATTTTTAATAGAGTTAAAAAAAAAAGTCACCAATATAGCAAAAAGAAATTACAATAGTTATATGAATCACTATGACTTACCGTAAAAGATTAAGCTTCATGAAATAGGAGGAAGAAAACTTTGAGAAATGAAACACACTTCATAAGAAGCTTAATTAATGTATTTGAATTCGACTCCCATATAGCGGAAAAAGACCTACAAATAATAGTGGCAGAAATAGAAGTTTTGTTTAATAAAGAACCAAATGTAATGAATTTAACTATTCCAGCAGCGTAATGAGTGTGGACTGAGAGGTGCAAAAGTAGTAATGTCGTATTGCAATTGAAATCAATTTTCTTTGTTTATTCTTTCTTCTATTGGTACCTTGAAATTAAGTGTTAGGTTTTAAAAGGTGTCAATGAAAAATAAAGAGTCGTGACGTTTATGAAAAGTTGTGACTTTTGTGAAAAGTTGTGACTTCTATGAAAAGTTGTTACTTTTATCAAGAGTTCTGACTTTTCTAAAGAGTTGTGACTTTTGTGACTTTTCTATAAGGTTATAACTCTTAAGAAAGGTTAATACGAATCCAGATCTTTGAGGGTGCCACATAGGTAGGTCGGTTGTTGTAAACAAGCGCAACATTTATGAAGAGCGACAAGAGTGGTAAAAAAATGAACGAGAGAAGCGGTTGTTGAAGCTGAAGCGGTGTTCCTATTGCAGAGGGAAAGGGCAATTTTGAAAATAAATAAATAAAAAGAGAATCATTACGTCCAGTGGCGCCACATCACCGTGTTGAGGGTTCTCTTTTATATATATATATATAATACCCATAAATTATAATCATAATTTCACAAGAGAAGACACTTGCACTTGCTTCTTTTTTTTTTTACATTCACACTCCTTCCATCTTTATAGTTAAATTTATCAACAAATACATTCTTTCTTCCTAGTACATAAAAATCCTTAAACTAATCTTTTATGTACTTTTATTTTTAGCATCTATATGTTAAATGTCGATACACATATATAACAACAAATCATTAATAAGTATCTTGTGTGATTATCTCTAAACATAATCTTAGGTTCAATTCCCCCTTGTAGGTCATTACAATAAGTATCTCCAACAGGAGGTACGGTTACAAGTGATCAAATGTGGTGGATAGAGAATAAAATTATGATTATAGGGGAAAAACCAGGCACATCCACCCTCACAATATATTCCACAAAGACAAATTATAGTTGAAACCCACTATGTTTTAACCTCCCCACACATTAATTATACTGCTACATTTTCAGAATTTTACTGAAGCATGACCTACCTAGTACGCATATCCTGTATTTGACATGAAAATAATAACACAGTGCATTATGAATCACTGGTAGGTGTAGTATCTGCTTCAGATGATCTAACTATTGCTTCAATAGTGTCCATGTCAACTGTCATAACATCCTCAACTTCAGCCTCTTCTACCTCAGCCATTACTTCATCTGCATCACCTGCACTCGCTATAGGTTCAACTCCATTAGATTCAACTGGGGAACCCTTTGTTTCTGTTTCTGTTTCTGTCTCTGCTTCTGTTGCAGCATTTTGTATGGTATATGGATCGCTGGAGATAGTCAATGTTGATGTAACTAACAAATTCTGCAAACAGATAAAAGCATCAATTAATACTCCACAACTAGTAATTACAAAACAAGACCACGTTGTCATTCAAGATTTGAACGTTAAAAAATATTGAGATGCTACAGCAATGAGATTTAAGAACATGAAACTTTATAAGCACTATAAGGCTCCACATCGGAATCAAACCTTTTCTAGAGCCAACGCAAGCTTTGACAGCTTGGAATAAATGTTCCGCGCATCCAACAAAATCTGCTCAATATTTTACTCTAAAGATTAGAGACAACGAAAAACCAATATATCAAATGTTTAATTGAAAACCAGAAATCAGTCATCAGCATGAAAAGAATCATTGTAGCAGTGAATAGAACATACTTAATACACTAAAAATAACACCTCATATTGAGCATACTCCCACTAAGCTGCTATAAGACGACTCCTATACTAGAAAAACACAATTTTTTCCATGAAATAGAGAAACACAGCTTTAAATTTTAAGGATGTAGAATTAAGCACTAACATATCCAACAATGTGAAATTGAGATTAAAAAAGATTGTCACCTCACAAAGTCTTTGCAACGTAAATGGAGGGCCTTCAGCAAAGCTGTTGAGAGCTGCAAAATCAAGGTAATGTGGGAAAGATCAAAATCAGAGTAATGAACCAGAAGACAAGAGCTTATCTCAACTGCATCAGGAGAAAATCAAACAAGATGTGAAATGGTAATATATGTTAGAAGTTCGGTTACCAAGTGAGCCCGGAGAAAACACCATTGAAGCACCCACAAAGTATACCTTCAGACTTAAGTTCAACTTCTGAGTTATAAGGCTGATTTGAAAAAATAACATTTTATTTGACAGGTAATAAAGTAGCATATCAGGAGTTACTTTTCACATGATACAATGTGCTGCATTATTTTCAGGTGAGTAGTTTTCCAGTCCAATAGGTTGAGCCAGACTGGCCTTAATAACCATAAATGAGAGATCAGCAGGCAAGTGAAAACTCTTCAAATTGTGAAAGTGAAGCAAATGAATTAGCTAACTGCTACCACAGAAGAGAGTAACAACACTAAAATGGGAACTGTTCTTGTTTATTTGAAACTATGTGACAAACCATAACCCGCTCCTGGAACGCAGAAAGTGGAATATGCCTAGTTGGAGCTTTCCTTTGAACACCTCAAAGACACCCACCTTATAAGCGATCAGACGTTGGAGTAATTCTATTTGGAAGCAAGCACATGGTATGAATATCTACAAAATGGGAGATGGCAAATTTCTCTTTGAATTTGCTTAAAGATCCACTGCAGAACAGAATATGAAGGGTGAATGGTGTTGGAAGAATTTCCTGGTCGGTTTGCAATGGTGGTCACCATTGATAGGAGCTATCAACCACAGTGATTACCCAGTTCAGTACGGATCAGATTAGTTGGATTACCTTTGCAATCTGGTCTAAAAAGGTCTTCAAAGCTATCGGAGACAACTGTGGAGGTTGGTTGGAGACGGAGGAAGAGACGCAACTTCGGAATCACTTGAAATGGGCCAGAATAAGAGGGGAGGAAAGTGATGTTCCAAAAGAAATAACCTTGGAACAGGGAGGTGTCCTCTTCACCATCCAGATCTGGGAGGAAATTCCGGTAACTTTTGCCATAGGAGAACGGCGGGTGGAAATTCCAGTAACTTCAATTGGTGTCTCACAAGGGTATATGCCCCTCACACTAGAATGGACAAAATGAGCGTTGGGAGGAGATTGCAGCAGCCAGAGGTTTGTGGGACGGTCCTTGTCACTTGTGGAGAGTCGAAATTCCTTTCAAGGTGTCTTGCTTTGTCTGACTAGTGGCAAGGAAAGCTTACTTGACCCAGGAGAAATAACAAAGAAGAGGACTTCAAATTTATTCAAAATGTCCATTATGTGGTCAGGATGGTGAAAGCAATGAACATCTTTTCCTGCACTGCAAGACAACGACAAATTTGAGGCACATGTTCTTTTGTCTGGCATTAACTGGACCATGCCTAGTTCCACTATAGGAATTTTTAACTGCTAGAAGAGTGTTGGGAGGAGAGGAGGTGAAGAAGATTGGTGGCAGATCATCCCAGCATGTGTATGGTGGATAATATTGAAGGGAAGGAATTCAAGATACTCTGAAGATAACAGCAATCCTATAAATTAGAATGAATTGTCTTAGTCCCTTATTTTTTGGGTGAGAGTATAAACAGAACATGGGGGGATTAGGTGAACTAGTAGATTTAGAAGGAATGTGTAAGTTTTTTGTTATGTATCCTTTTGTATGTAAAGATCACAAATCAGCTCTTTTTCTAGCTGAGTTTTACTGTTGATACAAGTAGTTACCTTTATCCAAAAAAAAAAAATAATAAGACTGTCACATCAAGCAAATATTGGAAATGAACATAAAAAGACATTCTGGACAAAATGTTAACCATCAGTACACATATATAGTACCAATATGCAAATGCATTTGTTTGACCATTTCACAGCAACCTAACCAAGAAGAGGGATTATTCCCTCCTACTCCACTTCTTCCTTTTTCCTCCATTCAACCTTTTGTTTTTCACATTTCCTCCTTACTGCCTAAGAGAATGCATCTTAAAACATCAACATTGATGATTGAACATGCTAACAAGTAGTGAGACCCCCAAGCTAAACACCAAAAAAAAAATGTGACATTCTAACACATGTTATACACCTGCCCCACACCCCAAGCTAATCACCAAAAAAATCTAACATACTAACACATTATACAGCTGCCCCACACAAACAGAACAATCAATTTTAGGAGAGCCATATACTTCTATGGCATGTGAATATTCTTTGCCTCAAGTAATCACACAAAAACAGGACAATAAAGGAATGTGTTCTAGGAATATGAAACATTATGTATCATCTTCTATTAGTTTTGGATAATAATAACGCTGTTGTCCCAATCAGCTTGCACGAACGTCGACCTTTCCACCGGGTACCTGCCACCTCCCACCATCACATGTATTGGGTAACTCTACTTACCAAGGTTTATGCGTCTTCTTATAGAATTTTATTTTTATCAGCAGATTTTCTTATAGAATTGTTAGAGTCAAATAATGCTAATTGCCCTCCATGTCAAAGGAGAACGCCAGAAATAGGTAAGGCAAATGACTGCGGGAATACCATCATCCAACCTTTTCGCCAACTCAGGTAAGCTCTCTCCTAAACAAGATTGCTGCTGTTCGATAGTCATTTTTGCCTCGGGATAATCTGACAGGACCTTCAATAAAGCATTTAAGAGTGGTTAAAAGCTAGTATACACTATCAAGAAATATTAAAACAGCATAAATTGGAAGACCACTCTAAAAGATGTTGTAATACGCTGACAACTTGGCATACCTCCCCATACCTGCTTAAGATGGAATGACAGCATGCCCTTGAGTTTGTCCCAGTCATGCCTGAGCCAAACATCACAAGATAAAAAAATTGTTCAAGACACGGAACTTCCAAAACCATAATGCAATAAACAAGAAACAACAGAGAACTCTTTTTCTTTCTTTTCTTTTTTCTTCCAGATCTAAATACAACTCTTTCTTCTTCTTCAACGAAATTATTGAGAAGAATTTAAGATTCTCTATATTTACTACCCTATTCTCAATGATAATCATTTATATGGACCTGACTTTTCTAACTACAACTCTATTTAAATGAAAAAATTAGACATAATGGTCATTTCATGAGAATCTTACTAGCTAAAAACAAGAAAAGTCAGTCTCACATGGAACAGCTTTTCTCACACACTTCGATAAGTTAAAAATTTGTAGATTAAGAAATAAAATTTAAAATTGAATCTACAAATTAAATTTTCTTTTCTAACATAGGGATAGTTTCTCTTAAACTGGGCTGAGAAAAGAAACCCTTAAAGGTGCTCCTTGAAAGCGGGGGAGTGGGGTGATGGGAAGAACAAAAAAATGATCATTAAGCGGGAACAAAAAAGTCGATAGTGGTGAAGACTGAACAAACAAATTAATAACACTCATTGGATGGTGAATTGAACATGATGAGTGGGTTGGTCAAGATCACTCGTCATGCCCCATGGTCGTTCGTGGGACACGTTCCATTTGGTTACAAAGTTGGATTTGCCAAAAAGATTTCAAGCTTAAGAAACTTATTATTCGAACAACACCAATACATCAAAGCAGAATATACTACCAAAAAAGGTTGCAAAATATTGCCAAATTTTTGGATAATGCTAGCCCAGTTGACTCGTTATGTTTTTTGTTTTTTTAAAACTGGTAAATGTGTATTCCTCAGCACTGAGAACATGCTGGACACCCTCAAAAAGTGTTGGATAAAAAAACAAATATAAAAGAAAAAACTCACCGAGATCTTAATAAATCTATATCCTAAAAACTCACCGAGATCTAAATAAATCTATATCCTATAAACCTACTTCTTTACACCAAAAGTAGAAAGATATTATACCATTCCATTTAACTTTCTGAATGGAATTGGATCTATCTTCAAAACACCTCCCATCTCTCTCTAAATTGTCCACCAAATGCATTGTCGTATGATCCTCCACCACTTCTTTTGACTTTTGTTGCCTCCTCTTTTCATCCAGTAGCTAAGCAAATCCGCAGTATGCTCAAGCATAGTCCAAATTGTCTTTGTTATGTTTTTTGAGAAATAGAGACCAAAGTTGTGCTGCAAAAAACAAATGACTATTTATTTCATCTGTCTCATTGTATAAGAAGCACTTGGAAACTATGATGGCCCCTTTTTTCTTCAAAACTTTTTGTGTCGGGAATGCTCTTTTAACCACTAACCAAGTAAAGCATTTTACCTTGGTTGGAACTGGACTCTTTCATAAGTTTCTCCATATTTTTGGTTGCCCTCTATATTGTCCCCTTCCTTCCATTCTATAAACCCTTTTAACAAATAATTGCCCATCAATATTGTGTTTCCATCTTAATGTATCTGGTTCAACGGTAGTGCCACTGAAATCATCAATCCTACTTAGCAGATTAGCCACTCTATCAATCTCCCGATCATTTAGCAAACTCCTGAAGGGCAAGTTCTATACTTGTGCACTCCAGGTATCATAAATGGTACCATTTGGGTTGTTGCTTAGAATAAACAGGTTTGGAAAAATCTCCATTAATGGACTTTGCTCCTTCCAAGCATCCTTCCACAATTTTGTTCTTTTCCCATCTCCAACTATCTTCTACAAGTTCCTTTCCATATTAGGCCATAGGGCTCTAATGCTCTTCCGGACTCCAATCCCATAATTATCCGTGCTCACATTGGTACAACCATGGGTTATGTTCATCAAATTTGTGTCTAGTCACCTCCCAGATCCCTCCACAATGCATGCTCCTCCCTATTGTATCACCCGAGCCATTTCATCAATAAACTATTGTTATGTGCTTTCAGATTTTTGATCCCCAAACCACCTTGCACTCTACTTTGCATTGTTGTATGCCAATTGACTAGTTTGTATCTTTTGCCCTCTTTACACCATAAGAAATCCCTCCTAAGTTTCTCATGTTCTTTCATAACTTTGGAAGGTAGGAGAAATAGAGAGATTACATATGTAGGAAGTGCATCAAGTACAGAGTTGATAAGGATGAGCCTCCCTCCTAGTGATATGTACTATGTCTTACACCTAGCCAACCTCTTTTCTATTTTCTCTTTAATTCGATTCCAAATTTCCCCAGCTTTGTGTTCACTACCAAGAGGCGTACCAAGGTATGTAGTAGGCATATTTCAACTTTGCATCCTAAAATGATTGCAAGATTTAGGATGTTTGGCACCTCCTTTATCGGGAACAAACTGATTTTTCCCCAGTTAACTTTCAAACCAGAAAAGGCTTCAAAAATAGTCAAAATCATTCTGATGTAACCTATTTGTTCAACCTTTGGCTCACAAAAGACCAATGTGTCATCTACATATTGCAGGTGACATACCTCCATTATTTCTCCCCTGCTCCTATCTCCTATCTCAAACCCCTTAATCCATCTATTTTGTAATGTTATCCTCATCATGCAAACCCATCCATTGCTAGTATAAACAGGAAAGGAGACAGAGGGTCACTTTGTCTAAGACCTCTTTCAAAACCAAAAAAAACATAAAGTTCACCATTCACCAAAACAAAGAACTTGAAAGTTCTAATGCAAAATTCAATCAATTTCAACCATTTCTCACCAAATCCCATTTGACTGAGAGTATTCAGAAAATATCTCCCGTTGACATGATCATAAGCTTTTTCTATGTCTAGCTTACACATGAGAACCCACGTCTGCCCATTTAAGTCTCGAGTCCACACACTCACTAGTAATTAGGGTTGCATCCATGTTCTGTCATCCTTTTATAAAAGTCATTTGGTGCTTGTTAACTAAAAAAAAAATTGTTTACCACCTTCTTGAGTCTTTTAGCCAGTATCTTTGCCACAATCTTGTACATTCCACCTACAAGACTTATAGGTCTAAAATCTTTCAAGTTTGAAGCTCCAACCTTCTTTGGGATCAAGGCTATGAATGTTGCATTGAAGCTTTTCTCAAACTTTTGATATTCATAAAAATATTGGAGAGTTTTCAGGATGTCCTCCTTAAGTTCCCCAGAAAGCCAGAAAAAAGGACATAGGGAACGCATCAGTACCTAGTGCCATCTCCATAGCACAC
Source organism: Solanum etuberosum (assembly GCA_029582245.1). Lineage (NCBI taxonomy): Eukaryota > Viridiplantae > Streptophyta > Magnoliopsida > Solanales > Solanaceae > Solanum > Solanum etuberosum. The sequence continues at coordinate 12,993 of JAJONR010006689.1, read as the reverse complement.
AATTTAATGTCTTCTAAGATTTCATCCTCTTTAAATTGTCTTTTTAGCTCCTCTTGTTCTTCTGTTGAGATCCTTGTAGCTTCATGTAACACTAATTTGGCCTCCAATCTTCTGTCTTCTTATACAAGTTCTTGTAGTAATTTTGTATAGCTTCTTTGATCTCCTTCGAATTTGTCACCTCCATACCCTCCACATTCAGGTTATCAATGGAGTTTATCCTTTTGTGAGTTGTAGTTATCCTATGAAAGTATTATGTATTTTTGTCTCCCTGTTTCAACCACTGTATCATTAATCTTGGTCTCCAAGCTATCTCCTCATTTCTTGCAACTTCTTCAAACACCATAGCTAAGTTTGATTTCCGCAATGCCTCATCATATGTGAGAGCTCTATGTTCTTGGATTGCCTCCTAAGGTGCCAACTGGTTTAAAATGTCATTATGTTAGTAACTAATGCTTGACGCATATAGTTCTGCTCATATATATGGCTCAAATTCAGCTTGAGCACATCCAAGTTATAAGACTAGTTTGATTGGAGACCCAACTCAAGAACTTAACAATATTTGCTCTTTGAAGTAATCAAGTAGAACAACCAGCTTTAACAACTTTCAACCAACTTGTACAAAATGTATAATAACTTTAGATAGCTAAAAAAAGAACTGTCCTATCCAATCAACTGTATACTCCGGTATAATGTTTCTAGCCCCAAGTTAAAGAATCTGACGTTCTTCCTTGACAAAAAAAACTTTGACGTTCTTGTGACCTATATGGCCATATTTCTAAGTAAGTTCTATTCCAACCTTATTGAGTTAGTAAACAAGAAAGGCAAAGTTGTAAAGTAGTACAAGATAATGTCAATCGGAAAAAAACTTGAATGACACGGTACTTGGAAAGAAATATAAGAATACTCTTACATGAAATACAAATATCAATCTAATGCAAGTAGTATTACTATATTCTTTTATCTCCATTGTATTCTAGCTAAACTTCGAGCAATGGAAAAGTTGTCTCAAGTCGTGGAAGGAGACACCAATGCTTGCACTACGGTAGGCTATCTACATCTAAGTTGCTTGGACTCCGATGCAGGTATGCAAAATCTAAATTTTAAGATTAGGGGGTATGGGTACAGGTGCTAGAATTCGGCTAAAAGTTTCAAAATATAAAATATAGCTATAAAAATATTCTAAATTTTGAAAGATCTTTTAGGTCGTCTTCCCCAAGACACCAACTTCTTTCAAGCTTTCTAGTTCTTCCCCTCAAAAAAGAAAAAGAAAGGCATTGCTATTGTCTACCAGAAGTCGGAACATGACTACTAGAATTCTTAGTTTCTCTCTTTTGAAACATGAAGCCACGAATATTGACCAAAAGGAAAAGATAAAAAGGAGACAAAAGGACTATAATACTTGAAGGCATGCCATTTTGCATGTCTTAAATCTATTTTATCTTTTATTTTGAGAAATCAAAATCTCAGTTTCCCCAAATTTATCTATGGACTCTGGTCAAAGTATATGATGTGGGTTGACCGAATCCCACATGTATCTAGCACCCACACCTGACATGAGTGCCGCAACAAAAATGAAGAGTCCATGCAACTTAGATCTACATCACACCCCTTGGGTGCGGCCCTTCCCCGGACCCTACATGAATGCATGATGCTTTGTGCATAGGACTGCCTTTTTTAATATTCTAGCTAAACTTGCACTAAGCTTGCTTTCCTTTTTATAAGGGTAATATTCTGATGAGCTAACGTGCACTTGCACAGAGTTTGCTTGGGCTCACAGATCCATATAAACTCAAACATGTGGAGCTTGGTTTAGCATAAACAACTAGCTAGAGATAGAAATAATTTTAGCAGGCCAATGAAACATGGTTTGCGCTGTCAGATCAACTAAATGTACTTTGCTCATCCCCATTAAACACCCACTTTAGGATGCAGCAAAATGCAAACACTAATATCTTCTTCCATTCAGATGCAGGTAAAAGAGATTACATAAAAGAACAACATTGAACAGAACGTAGCAAGATTATTGTCTGTGACAAAAATTTATCAGTGTTTACCATTTCCACATCAGTTAAGCAATGTGAAAAATGGGACTAACTCAAATTGCAAATTTAAACTAGCCACTTGGAAATAAACAAAGTTGTAGGGCAAATTAATAGCATACCAATACTTCCCACTAGCTGCCATTATTTCAATTACACTCTTAACTTCTTCATCATTAATCTGCTTTTCAGATTCCATGCCTGTAGATCCCAATAATACCCATATTTAGTGGAAAGATGAAAACCCAAGTTCGTATAGCACAAAAATCACAGGAATCAGCCAAGAAATGATAAATAAAGCAGCGTTTGTAGAATATTTATAACCATCATTCCTTCTTAAAGCGGAAAATACACACATTTAGAGAAAATTGAATACCTGGTTGAGGAGAATCCATTTATACTCGAAGAAAAGGGAGGTTAAAGCACCCAAGATTAAACCCTAATTCATCTACTCTTCCCCGTATTTCGGAAGAGAGAATTTGTTTTACAATTATATTTGAGAGGTTGGATGGGTCGGGTATGGGTCAAAGGAATTCATGTGGTTTGGGTAACGGAAACTTACATAAATATACTATAATAAAAAAATATTTACCATTTATAGCAATAATATTTTTTTTTCACTTGATCACTTTTAATACATTTATAATACAGTTTTAATACATATTACAAGAAACAATTTATTATTCACATATAATACATATTTTATTGATGGATAATACATTTATCACACATTTTAATACACTTATAATACAATGTGTCAATTTCTTACCAAACAAGCATAATATATTTTAAAAAATAATTATAATACATATATATTGCATACATAATTCACCTTTAATACATATTGCAGATTTAACATAGTATTGTTATATATTGCTATAAATGGCAATAAATAAAAAGTATCGCTAAAATCAGTAATTATTTATTAAAAGGTACTCATCCAAGTAATTTTTCCTTTTGGATAATGGGTATTGACATTAAAAAAAAGTAGTTTTAAATTAAAAAAAAAGTAAAAAGTAAATTCAAATGACTTTTAAATTAAAGAAATCAAAAATCAAAAGTAGGGAAGATCTATTTTTTATTTTTAACTTTTTTAAGTCATTTTAAACTTATTTTAAGTTATTTTTAATCTTGCTAAACACTTCCAAAAATTAAAAATAATTTAAAAATAGGTTTGACCAACTTTTAAGCCAATTCAAACAGGTTATAACACTCTATCTTGAAAATAAACTTGGACGAAAGAGGACCCATTATTAGTGTCGCTATTTGTAGGGGTGTACATAGGTTGGTTTGGTTTGGTTTTTTATTAAAAAAAAACCTAAACCAAATATGTCGGTTTATTAAATCTAAAAACCAAATCAAACCACATAGAGTTGGGTTTTTCAGTTTCGGCTTTAGTCGGTTCTTTCAATTTTTTTCGATTTTCTCGGTTTTTTACAACTATACGGTGTTTGAAAAAGAGATCAAATATATTTTCACTTATCTGTGTGATAAGCTAAACTTTAAAAATGTTAAATGAATAGAAATCTTTGAAAATGCGATAAAATTCACATGAATACAAAATACTTTTATTGAAATATCAACGTTCATTATGTTAAATTAATAAGATTAAAGGTTACAATCAAACTGAATACAAAACAAAAAATTTACAAAGTAAATTGTTAACTTCGAAGGGAAAAGGGTTCGAAAATCCCAAAATTTGGGCAGGACCTATTACCCCCATGAACTATTTAATAGTGTATGTTAAAGATATATAGGTGTCCACATGGACATCATAAATATTGCATCATTATAAATAGTAACTTGTCCAGCTGGGCATTTATATATCTTTAAAATTCTTAAGTGTGAAAAGAATTTAATTTGGAGATGTATTAAAGTCATAAGAATACTCTAGCACAAAGTTTAGTTGAAAGCTTCATAACTGATTGAATTTTGATATAAGTTTTTACATGGGTCAATTCAAACAAACATATATATTAGAATATGAAGAGTTATGTGTCTCATAACCTACCAAATTAAAGGTATGTGAATCTAGTTTCCAACGCAACAAATCATTCGACAATCTAATATGTGAGTAAGAAGTTATGCCCATTTTATATCAGTACAGATGACAGAAGCAATCATCTCAATATCCAAGTTGAAATGTCCTTCGTGGCACGTACCCATATCACATGTATGTTCTTCAATGCACCTTCCTACTTTCCACATAATACTTTGTTTACCCTTAAAAGAAGTCAACCTAAATAGACATTCTTGTTTTGCACACCTGCAAATAAGTTGCCATGATTTTTTTGTCGATTTAATAATTGATTACTCCTTCACTATCTTTAAATGTAGAAGTTAGACTGTTCTTTGCAATTGTTTCTTTGAAATGAATAGTATGCTTTTTTCAATATAAATAGTATCATTCATAAAATCACGCCACGTACGTTGTGATGTATATTCATCATGTGTATGGACAAAGATATTTGGACCATCTGGGAGATGATCAAGATAAAGAATTTCATAAGAACGAAATGGAGGCATACGCACTACGGGTGATGTGACTAGTAATTGTTGAGTCGATAGTGGAAAAGATTATTCGCCATGAAACGGACTTATGGGCAATGGTCTTGGCGATCGATTGGGCGTCAAAAAATCATCATCACTAAATGATGCCTCAAATGAAACATTATCTCTTGATACCTCCACAATAGGCAAATCATTATTATCACTAGCTGAAGGTGAATCATAATTTGGAAGGTCATGATCATCGATATTCACAAGATCAATTGACTTATTTTGTGTGATATTTTTTCTATGTGTAAAAAATAATTGTTCGCAACAAATTTTCGAAGCGCTGAAAATTAACTGCAACCAAAATAAATAAAAGAAAATTGTGATTTTATTAATGAATCTTGTGAGTAAAATTATGTTGTTCTCTTGATTCATCTCTCATAGACTTCTCTAAGATTTGAGAGCCCTCAGTAGCATACTTCTCGAATTGTTGGATGATATAGACCTTCTAGAGATGTGTTTGATCTTCGAGAACGTCAGGAAGTGCTTTGTCGTTTCAAGTCTATCTTTGGGAAGAACTTTGTTGACCACTCCTTCGAAGAGCTATGTAGTTGGTGTTATAGCTTTCTCCGATCCTTGCAGAATGCTTGTTGATAAGTTTTCTTCGAATTGTCTTCAGAATGCCTTTGAATGTCATGTCTATCTTCTATTTATAGTTGTAGGGGTGGACAAAGATGCTTATGATTGGCGAAAGATGTCATTTTGACACTTGAAAAATTGTGATTGGTTCCTGAATTTAACTGGATTACCAAATCATTTGGATGCGCGACGTCACCTTATTGATCTTGAATGCCTAGTCATTGTGACACGTGGCATGAATTTGGACTTCAAGGTAGAATGGACCTTAGACTTGAACTCAATAAAATGGACTTAATCATTCGTAAAGCCCAAATTATTCATTCAACCCAAATGCATATGGATTTAATTCAAAATTCGTATGAATTTTAATCCAATAAAAATTATGTGTCTACAAATGTCCCTTACTTCGAGACTTGTCGATGTGTAGGGTTGCCAAAATTTGATGACGAGACTTTAAGTATTCATTAATGTGTTTTTATTTTTTGAGACTTGTCGACGTGTAGGTTTGCCGAAACTTGACGACAAGATTTGAAGTATTCATGAATGTGTTTTTATTTTTTTAGAGTTGCCAACCTGTAGGCTTGTCGAAAATTGACGATGCGAGTTGAAGTCTTTATGAATGTGTTTTTATTTTGAGATTTCAAAATATTTGTTTCTTGTCGTCGCATTCTAGCTAGGCCACTACAAATAATTTGTTTGCAGTGATCCCAGTTTTTTTCTAAAAAAACATTCTTATTCGCAATAACATGACCCCTCTATATTGATTTGAAATAGATGAGTTTATCGAGTGATAACATTTTTTTCATGACCTTTGTCGCAAGGAATCAGAAAACAAGAAAGTCGATTAGAGCTTTTGAACCAAATAAAAAGAATATTAGCTTTCCTTTGGTATCCAAGTCAATTAATGAATCTAAATTAAGGTGTTCTTCTTTCCTTAACTCGTTGGTTCATCCTTTCCATATTGGTGTGATTTCAAAAATGGGCGGTGAATCAATCAACCCAAATCAGTTTTTCTTCTTCCAATTTCACTTAAGCATTCCTTGTGCAAGGATTAGAAATCTTTCACCAGAATCTCTATATAATCCTCTCCAATGCACAAAGGATTTTCATCAGACAAAATTTCAGATGCTGCAAAGATAAATTGTCCGAGTATCTTTAATTTTTGAGTTGCGACACTGCTTGATTTTATCAAATTGAGAGACTTTACCTACATCATATCTCAAAAACTTAGAGTAAAAGTGTTTAGCAGTAATCCATTTTTGATGGTTTAGATTTGCGCTTCTATAGTGTGAAATTCATATCTCATTGTAGAAAAATCAAAATCGCATGCCGCTTGATTTTTCTGAAACTAGAAACATGAAACTACAACATAATAGAGATTTGCAGCCAAATTTTTCTTCCATTGCTACAATTTTGATTTTCAATATTGAAATTAATTTTGATGGTCACATTTGCGCGTCTGTAGTATAAAATTATAGAAAAATTGAAATCGTAAGCCGTTTGATTTTTTTGAAACTAGAAACATGGAACTACAACATAGTAAAAATTTACAGCCAAATTCCTATTCCATTGTTACAGTTTTGATTTTCAGTATTGAACCCATTTTTTATGGTAAGATTTGCTCGTCTGTAGTGTAAAATTCATATCTCATTGTAGAAAAATTGAAATCGCAAACCATTTGAGTTTTCCGGAACAGAAATATGGAACTACAATATAACAAAAAATTACACCTAAATTCCTCTTTCATTGCTACAATTTTAATTTTTAATGTTGAACCCGACTTCAGATTTTTTTTGTCTTTTGATTTCTCCAATTTGCTTTTTTATCAAGGTAACTCTCTGTTTATTGTTATTTTTGACAATTTTTTATCTCTTTTTTTTTCCAGCAATGACGTGTTTCAACGATCGTGAGACGTCGTATCCTTGTCTTGAGATCATGGATGATAAACAAAATTCACGTGTTAAAGCTCTCGTCTTGAAAGTGCATCCTCCGGTGATTGGCGTCTTTCCGCTTATTAGAAAGTTGTTGGATATTTCTCATCATCTCTCCGAGTAATTATCCACAGAAACGAAGGACGTCATGGACAAATTCTCTGGCAAAGTCACAACTGAAAAAGTTGTCTTCTTGAAGTCTTCCACTCATCAAAATGTTGTTGTTACCATCCCTCCTCATCGTGATGGGAATCTTAGCGGTTGGTGTGTTCCTCCTTTTAGGTTTGGTGAGGTTCGCTATACGTCTGGCTATTGGGAGTGGGTAGAAGATGTGCTTGACCATTGCAAGGAGACTTTGGAAAACATCAAGACTTATGATGATATCTTTGCTTCGATGTTCACTTATGACCATAATTAAAATATTCACCATGCCTTTTGCGAGAATTGATGTAAATCCACCAATACAGTTTCCACCTTCACCGGAGAGTTATCTATATCTTTATGGGATTTGAGAATCATTGTAGGTCTTCCTATTCATGGGTCCTTTTATGATGAAGTTATCCCCTTAGCTAAGGAGTTGACACATGTCTTTTCTCCCAGGAAGCTGCTCATCTTATTTTCGGCGTTCTATCGACTTACCAAAGGTGCCATCAATAAAGTCTCCTCTCGAGAATGGACAAAGTTATGGTTTAGAGGACCGAGAAAATGTTGAGCCTTTACCAAGGACGTCTAAGAATCGTATGAAGCCAATGATGAATCATGATCCTTCTAAGAATATTGACATGAGATTTTTACCACGAATCGAAGAGGAGAATGCTCTTTTTTCGAGCTAGGCGTGGAAGAATCACTGATAAGACTTATCTAGCAGTTTTTCTTGCATGTTGTCTTTGTAAGTTTGTGATTCCTAACAATAAGGTTGATTGCGTTCGTTCTAGTGTCTTCAAAGTTTCAAGCTTGATGGCTCATGGAGAGAAATTTTGTTTGGCGGTTACGGTCCTTGCAAGCATCTATCGTGGCCTCAGGGATATATTCAATTCTTAAAACTTGGGTGCTTGCGACATACTACTTCTCATTCATTATGTATATTGCAAGAGAAAGAGATAAAGAGAAGAGTTGGTCCCACTGGGTGTACAAAATTTGTTTGCAAAAAAATTCTGTTGCGTTGAAAATTAACTGCAACCAAAATAAATAAAAGAAAAATGTGATTTTTATTAATGAATCTTGTGAGTACAATTTTGTTACTCTCTTGATTTTTCTCTCCTAGACTTCTCCACGATTTGAGGGCTTCAGTAGTGTACTTTTCGAATTATTGGATGATATAAACCTCTGTGAGATGTTATTGATATTCGGTAACATTAGGAAGCACCTTGTCGTCTCAAGTCGATTTCCAAGAAGAACTCTGTTAACCACTCATTCGAAGAGCTATGTAATTGGTGTTGTAGCTCTATCCCATCCTTGCAGAATGCTTGTTGAAGAGTTTTATTCGAATTGTCTTCAGAATGCCTTTGAATGTCATGTCTATCCTTTATTTATAGTTGTAGGGGGTGGACAAGGTTGCTTATGATTGGCTAAAAGATGTCATTTTGATACTTAACAGATTGTGTTTGGTTCATGAATTTGACTGGATTACCACATTATTTGGACACGTGACGCCACTTTGTTGGTCTTGGATGCCTAGTCACTATGACACATGACATGGATTTGGGCTTCAAGGTAGAATGGACCTTGGATTTGAACTCAATAAAATGGACTTAATCATTTGTAAAACCCAATTTATTCATTCAATTCAAATGCACATGGATTTAATTTAAATTTTGTATGAATTTTAATAAAATTTATATGTCGAAAAGTATAAAAAGTTTACTTTAATAAAAAAAATAAGTATTGAACGTACCGATAATAGTCATCTGCATCAAAAGTAGGCGAGATATGAAAATTTGAGGATGTCCCAACATTTTCTGTCATTTCAAAGTGCGATGGCTGACCAAAATAATTATCTAATTCATAACTTGAAGAAATATTTATCTCATACTGAGATAAACCGCTACACAATATATAATAACAATAAATCATATAAACAAACAAATTATAAGCAAAATCAACAAATAATAGTCAAAGTATAATTATTGAGCATTGCAATCACTTTCATTGATAGTTTCGTTCAAATCAAAATCATATCGGCTGGTAAGAATATTTTGGTAATGGTTCATATTAGAAAAATCACTTAATAGAATTATAGGGATTCCATGGGGGCTATTACAATTTTCTAATTGAGGATAGTCATTGACTAGTCTTAGGCTCCTTCCTTACATAAATTTCAAGAACTATTAACTTGATTTGATCTATATAGTCATTTTGAAACCCTCAAAAAGTTGGTCACGATTCCTCATTATAGATAATTCACTCTCCAAGATTTACTTGTTCTTGTGATAAAAATGAAGAAGGGTATTTTTCGATTATTATCAAATTATAATCAGTATTATTTATACTCATTCTTTTATAAATTGATGAAAGAAACTTGATATCAGACACTAAGTGAATACTAAGCGTTGTGTTTGGGAGGACTTTTATAATGAACGATATTTTCTTCATGTATAATTTCACCATTCCAATAAATTGAAACTCTAACTTTTGGTTCAAAAGACATTATTTGTGATTGAAATAAAGAAAATAGAGGATTAAAGATGTTGAATGTGCTATGTTTGAGCATCATCAAATAGAGCTTGGAGGAGCTTTGAAATTAAACAAAGAGAAAAGACATAAAGTCACCACTGAAGTGGTTCCGAATTTTCAAAAGGATTCCTTAACTTTGCAATTGTCTTATTACCCCACTAAACAATTATGAACTGATATTATTATATCAATATTTATCAGCCCCAGATTTTAAGAAGCAAGTGTGTTCACACACCAATCATTACATGACATTTGTTAATTTAATTAAAAATATAAAAAAAATCATTTAAAGTTTTTTCTTTATTTCTCTCTCTCTCTTTGACTTATTTTAATTTTTGATTTCATCTTAAATTCCACTTCATCTTCCACCCCAACTTTCAAGCTGATCCATCCCTCAATTTTTATTTTTTTTCTTCACCTCCCACCCTCACTTCACCCCACCCCCCACGTCAAGTTGAACCCCTCTCCCCTTTTTTATTTTCTTTTTCTTCTTCTTCTCTAATCAAATTCTTTATTTTAGTGATTTTTTTATTTTTAAAAAATCATATTATTTTCTAGAATTTATTGAATTATTGATAACAAAACTAATTATTTTTCTAAGAAAATTTAAATTTTTGAAGGTATCATCAATTACTCATTTTCATATAACTTCAAAATTAGAAATGATAATTTTAAAAAGAATCAATGAATTTTCCGAAAATTGAAATCAGATAAAAAACACTATTCGATACCTTTTAATCATCATTAAATCTAACGTGTTTATCAAATTGTTTAAAATGTAAAAAAATATTTAGATAAAGTTTTAAAATTAAAGAGAGTAAAACTAATAGTAGTAAAAAAGAAAAGGTGAAGTTTTGGTAAAAATGGTGACATTGAAAGTGAGAAGCTTCAATAGAGATGACAATGAATTTTTTAAGAAGAAAGACAAAAGAAAGAGAAAAAATAATAAGGAAAAAAGTTAAAATAATAAGAAAATATATTTTATAATAAAGTACATGTAAAATAAAATTATATTAGTTATTTTAGGTTGCTCACTCTCTTTGAGAGAGTGCATACACTCTCTATGTAAGGTGGGCAAAAAATGATGTAATAATATCAATTCAAGATTGTTTAGTGGGGTAATAGGATGCCCGCATAGTTAGGTGTCTTTTTGAAAATTCGGGACAAGTTCAAGTGTCACTTTATGTCTTTTCTCTTAAACAAAATAAAAATACATAATTTAATTTAAGAAAATCATTTTTATGATATGTCAAATAAATATATTTGTATGACAAACACTGCGAAAACTGTATAAAGAGACACCATATAATGTAAAATAGGAAAAAAATATATTCCTTTTTGTAAACTCAAAATTTAAACTTCCACTTTATTACACTTTATAAAGTGGAAGAAAAAATTCAATTTTATAAAGTGTAGGAAAAAAATCAGTTTAGTGTTAAAATTTAGACGTTATGGACCAACGTCTGCCGTTTATTTTTTTGATAAAACGGAAGAAAAAACTACACTAAGTCTATTTTAGTTATATTCTAAAATTGTCACTTATCTGTGTCAATTTTATTTCTTTATGGCTCAAATATATTCTGAACTCGATGGCAAAAGGGACCGAAAGTAAGGTTGATGGGGTGGGGGTGATATAAGGTGACATGGTAGAAAATAGATAATTTTATTTATTTATTTTTGTTGAAACGAATCCCTTCCTCGACAAAGAGTGAACCCGACCACTTCACGCTGAAGTTCATACTCGTTGTTTTTGTATAATTTATTTTAAAATTATTATTTACACCCAAATGCCACATGTTCTCTTCTAATTAGTCATCATGCCATGTCATCAGCGAGTGTATAACATATATTTTGTAATTTTAGTTGATTATCAAAAAAGTGTTAAAATAACATAGCAGGACTGTAACACCCCCCAGAATTTTTTTGAGCTAAGACTCGAACCATCCTTTGTTGTGAGTAGGATTTTACCGAGGAATTTAAAATTTTCTTAAGTGTTAAGGTCACTAGATGTAGCACCTTGAGTTCCAAGAAGAATTAAAGAGAATTCATTCAAGTCATTCCTTAGTTCTTTTAAGTTTTGGGTCAACTTCAAACGACCATAACTTTCAATACATAATGAATTAGGAGACCCACAAGATATCAAATGAAAGATCTCTGAGTCCTCTTTCCAACGCCACCAAGTTTGCTAATTTTCAAGCTCATATGAGGGAGATATGCCCTTTTGAAGTTAAGTTGTCTATTTAAAAAAAGTTACCCGAAAATAGGAGGGGTATTTTAGTCTTTTCCTTACCCCCACTTATTATAAACGCGAATTACAACCCAATTAAGGGTCTAAACTGATTAGAATCAGTTTCATTCATCCCCAAAAGTGTTTAGGGTTTTAGAGAGAAGATTCAAGAGGAGAAAAAGTTTGAAGTTTCAAGCGTTCGTTCAAGAAATTCAAAATTTCGCCAAGAACCTAGTTCTTTGAGGTATGTAAGCTTACATAGTGTTGGGTTTGTTCACCCACACGACAATCATGAGTTTCTTTTGCGAATCTATCCATAAATATTGAGCAATTTAATTTCTTGATGAGTCCTTGATAAGTGTTCTTGAAGTTTCCTTATCGATTAAGTTTTGATGTAAGATTCTACTTGATTCAACTTCAAATGACCATATCTCTTAGAATATAAAGAGTTATGTGGCCCATAACCTATCAAATTAAATGTATTTGAATCTACTTTCCAACGCCACTAATTTTGCGTCTATCCAATTTCTGAGTAAAAAGTTATAACCATTTTAGTAACCTGATACAGTTCTGTTACGAATTAACCGACGGAAAAATATTAAAAAGGGTCGTTTTTTGTCTTTTTACCTCCAAGAAAATCCTAAACAAATTTCTTGACTAATAAAAGGCTCAAAACAATCAGATTTTCATCTTTTAATCCATCATTCTCTTCTCTCTCAAACCCTAGGGAAAAACCCCAAGGAAAAATCAAAGTAGAAGATTCCATTCAAGATTCTTTCAATCTTTTTCAAGATTCTTCTTCAAGGTAAGCCTTTCTCCAAGAATTCCATTCTTTTCAACTCAAATTCCTCCATATAATTATGAATCACTAATGAAAATCATAATTCTTGGCCATAGAGATTTCAAGAAACTAATTCAAGAATCTCAAGAAAGGTTTTCTTGATCGTTTATCTTCAAGCTAGGGTTTCAAGGCTTCTAATCAAGTTCT
>JAJONR010006688.1:0-46275 GCA_029582245.1 Solanum etuberosum | reverse complement strand
CCCCCCCCCCCCCCCCCACCTTTGGTATTCAATATGTATATGTTGTTGGAATGGTTTATAATATTTCAAGAAACTAATTACTCCCTCAGTTTCAACTTATATTACGCTCTTTACATTTTGGCATGCTCCAAAATGTTTGATACAACTTGAAGAATTTAAATGTATTAAACGATTCACACTTAAAACTTCGATGTGATATTTCACTCTTTTCAACCACTAGTTTTATATTTTATTCCACCATCATTCATGTGTAATATAAGTCAAATTAACATCTTAAATATCATGCTCATCCAGACATCGTTACATAAAATGAAACGGAGGGAATACTTGACAATTAGGCTTTTGAGTTGTTGGTTGGCACTGGGAAGTGATGACATGAATAAGTTGCTTGAGCTAGTAACTAAAATGGCGTGGGACTAGTATTGCACCGTGTGATGTGTAAGCCATTGTCGGATCCATAGAGGCCAATCAAACATTTGGTCTTGAGTATGAAAGATTTGAGCAATAAATTATCTCACATCGTTGTATTGTCAGTTGTTGTTTGCCTATAGATTTGGAGGGTGTCATCAATGAGTTCTACAAATGGCTAAGTATTCTTAATGCCCACTGAACATTGCAGGTTAATCCTGATCTTGATATGGAGTTGAAGCCTCAAGCACAGCCACGGCCTTATCAAGAGAAGAGTCTTAGTAAGATGTTTGGAAATGGTAAGGATACATAGCCAAATTTTACCAAGCCTAGGACTTTAATTTTTCCGATTTTTTTTTGTTCTCTATTTAAATGTCCGGTGTCCTGGTCAATGGATTTTATTTGCTAATACTTTTTATGTGTTCTTCTTTTCCTCAGTCTTCTAATTAAATTAATATAATGATTAAGCTTCTGTTTATTGGTTACATTTTTGGTAATGGAAGTTGGGTAACTCTTCATGCATCTTGAATATTTTCGATGGGCACTCATATCTAAATTATCTTTGGTGAAAAACTGGAGAGTGTCATAAAATGTTCGTATTTGGCTTGTTCCAAGAATTGCATGTAATCTCATTAAATCCTGATTTTTCTGATTTGTAGAAATAGATTTTAGTTGCTGATCTGATTTTATTATAATAATCTCATACCTACGGGTATGGACATTATCTTTGCTTCTGGAGTCGATGCTCTTTAGCTTTTACATGATCTAAACTTACTCTTGAACTTTTTGCCAAATAAAGTAATCATGATAAATATAGGAGGGAGGGAGTAAGCACATGGGTATTGTGACTGGAAATATAGATACTCCCTTGCTCCCATTTCTGGTTCTCTAGTTTGCCTCTAATTGAAGAGTGGAGCTGGCTTTTATATGGTTTTTGAATTCGAAAAAGAACTGGGCTCACACATAGAAGTGAAAATTACCTTTTGTTTTTCCAAAATTATGAGGATAAAAAAGGGGTTCTAGCTTTGAAGCGCTATAATGTCCTAAAAATAATGAATTCCGAAGGGAAGAATGCCATTAACAACTTGTTTGGATGATTGGTACTTAATCATATTTTTATATGTTTGTTTTGATTGTTACTTAAATTTTATAGTATCAATAACATCATACCCGGTTGGGGTTTGGGGATGGTAGGATGTACGCATACCTTACCCCTAAATTTTATTGCATCGTATCATTGAATCCATTGTTATGTAACAACGAGAAGTCTCATTTTATGTAACTACCAATATGGTATGGTTGCATAGTTACCTTACTATTTCCCATGTTGTCTTAATTTTATTATTTCATTATCTTTTATCCTTTACCTAATTATTTTATAATAACTCTACCCGTACCCTACTTTTCTTTTTAATATTGTAGGTTTATCCTTCAAATTGTTTATGTTTGACATTATGTAACGACATAAAATGATACCAATCTATCCAAACATTGTATTCATCAAAACAATATAGTACAATGCAAAACAATACAATGTAATATGATACCTTATGAAACCATATGTAACAACAATGGAAGTCTGGATGGCATTTCTGGAATGATCCGAAAAAGGAAAGTTTCTTTCAGTTGGAATGACTATTTAGAATTTCAGCATTTCATATTTCCTTTACAGGGGAATATAATCTCGCCTTAGACGTCGTCTATGTGAGTTTTGCGAACCATAGATGGTCTCACGTCTGCATAACTGAGGAAGGTTGTAGTAGATTGACTGCCAGCATATAAATTATGATGAATCCAATTAATGCTGAACTCAGTGTGTGGGGATTCATAAGCTGACTGGTTGTGCTTAGATTGTATGTTGTGGTTAAATTGTATGTTTAATGCTTCAGGAAGAGTCATAGTTGATTGATTGATTCGTGGTACTGATTTGTGGCTGTGGTACCAAGTCGTAGTTGATTGATAGATTTAATGCCCTTGGCTGTGGTTAAATGGTATGTTGAATGCTTCAGGAAGAGCCAGATCTGGAATTATTGTGCTACCTTGTGGTGCCGGAAAGTCTTTAGTAGGTGTTTCTGCAGCAAGCAGAATAAAAAAGAGCTGCCTTTGTTTAGCAACAAATGCTGTGTCTGTGGATCAATGGGCTTTCCAGTTTAAGTTGTGGTCTACTATCCGAGAAGAGCAGATATGTCGTTTCACATCTGACAGCAAAGAAAGATTCCGTGGAAATGTTGGTGTGGTGGTGACAACATATAACATGGTTGCTTTTGGTGGCAAACGTTCTGAAGAATCTGAGAAGATCATTGAAGAAATAAGAAATAGAGAATGGGGTTTGCTTCTCATGGATGAGGTAAATGTTTGGTCTTGCAATGTCTCAAATTGTGTCTTTCAAATAACTATCCAGTATATGAGTCTTGCTTTTCGCGGTTAATGCGAAACAATAGTTTATTTTGAATGTTATTCTTGACAGCAGGAGTATCATATCCGTCTATGTTTTCGTTTATGGAAGAACATACAATCGTTCATACATACATTGATCCAGATACACACAGAGATAGATGCGCGCACACACACAGACACGCATATTCCCGTTTCAATTTGTGTTTACTTTTCTTTTTAGTCTCTTTTAAAAAAGGCAACTATCTATATTAAGCATGTTTTTAATTCCTATATTCCTAATTTACCTTTAGTGACTCTCTCTTTATAGAAATGACATGGCATCTTAAGACCATAAGATTCTCGGGGTATTTTTGGTATGTTCTACACACCTTAGGCTTAGTTTAAGGCCACAAGATTCAAAACTCTTCTTGACACTCTCTTTATTTGAAAATCTCTTTATTTGAATGTTTATAAAGTGTTTTTTTCTTTCTTCTCTAGTGCTATGTGCAATTGGATGATTTTTTTAATAAAAAGTTCGGGTTCAGTACAAGTATCTTGTGGGAAATGTATGTTGCGGAATTATTTACCAAAGGTTAATTTCAGCTTTGGAGATAGATATTAAAGGTAAAGTTTGTATGTATACTGGCATAAATATAAGGGTCTCTTTCTTTGCATTTATGCAGGTGCATGTGGTTCCTGCACATATGTTTCGTAAGGTCATTAGTATCACAAAATCACACTGCAAACTTGGGCTTACTGGTATGTATATGAGAAAGAGAGTTTTTGCAAATTGCAATGTTAATTTTGGTTGGTATTTCACAAAATTTAATGGACTATTTGGCTACTTGACAGCTACACTTGTCAGAGAAGACGAGAGGATCACAGATTTGAACTTTCTAATTGGTCCCAAGTTGTATGAAGCAAATTGGTTGGATTTGGTGAAAGGAGGATTTATTGCAAATGTACAATGTGCTGAGGTGTGGTGTCCTATGACGAAGGAATTCTTTGCTGAATATTTGAAAAAAGAGAATTCAAAGAAGCGACAAGTACGTAATCTTTTGTAACTGTCCCATTATTTAATGCTTCGAATGCAACGTTTGATGACTTCACATTGACTCAATTTCCTTTAGTTCATCTCGTTGAGGAGCGCAGTTTGGACCTTAGAACATAAGAAGATTTCTTAGTTTATTTTTGTGACAGTTCTATCAAAATGGATATCATTTTGTGGAAATAATGAGAGATGTTGATGCTGAGAAGAACTCGTAGTTTCACTATTTATGTGATTGTGTGCAAGTGTGTGAAGTATGAAGGTTTTGTCTTTTTTTTTATTAGCAAGTGAGCATTTTATATAAGCAAAAGAAGCACAAGATTGTGCAATGGTTACATCAGGATTCTTACAAGTATTTCAATCTCCATATCCAGGAACCTTCCAAAACTCTGTTCCTACTTACTCTAGTCTGAGAGATAACTGAGAAAATCTAAGAAGCTATCTACATCATAAACATTCTACATGTTGCACTAAAAGTCTTAAGAGAGATAAAACAATGGAGCTTCCGGATGCCAACTTTTTTTTCTTGTTCTATCTCTTTCGGACTTCTATATTGCCAATATTGTTAAAACCCAAATTTGGCCAGTCAATACTTTTTCCTTGTATGTGGGAATCATATGAGAGATTTCAGTGTTTTGCTCACAGAGACAATCTCCTGTATTCCCATGTAAGTGGGAGTTATATGAGAGAATGTTCCCCCCAGGGACAAGTGTCAAAAGTGTGAGAATCAAACAAAGTAAATAAGCGCCTCAATTGCTCACCAGCATTTGCAAGGCAACTTTTCTGTAATATTATTTTGAGTCCACCCCTTTCTTTTGGCAATTGTTATTATTCTCTTGCAACTCTCATATCCATGTGATGTTCCAGGCACTTTATGTGATGAACCCAAACAAGTTCAGGGCTTGTGAGTTTCTTATCCGCTTTCATGAACAGCAGCGTGGGGACAAGATCATTGTCTTCGCCGACAATCTTTTTGCACTTACTGAGTATGCAATGAAACTTCGGAAACCGATGATCTATGGTGCTACCAGGTTTACACAAGATGCCATCTCAATAATTTTATGTTGCTTTGCTATTTTAGTCCATGTTGCTCGGGCAGTCACATGATGTTGCCACACCTGTGTACGTTCCTCCAAAAATGCACTATGTTTGGACCATCTGACATGCACCTGGCAACATTTTTGCAAAGTCCGAGCAACATAGATTTTAAATGCTTTTTTGTTTGCTTCTCCATTTAAAAGGTTTAAATGGGAATTTTTTTCTTGTTATGCAGCCATGTTGAAAGAACAAAAATTCTTGAGGCATTTAAAACTAGCAAGGAAGTTAACACCATATTCCTTTCCAAGGTATTGTGTTCAAGCATATTTTTAATTTCACTAGCTAGGTGATTTGGATGGATATTGCAAGTGGTGTGCCGCCGAGTGTTTTTTTAGTACTTTGCATTGAGTATAATGTGTTGTCTATGGACCTTGGACAGCCAAATATTTCTCAGTATCTTTCTCTTCACACACACACACACACGTTATCCGTATGAGTGTGTTTTCTTCAAGATCTTTGAAAGTTTGCATCTGTGGTTGTGCTGAACCATGATTCTCTGATTTGTCATGCCATAAATTCATTTGCTTTCTGCCTCTTTCCAGTGAAAAACATAGTTTTCTTGCTATCTATTCATAAATGTTATGTTCAAAGTTCTTCTTGTGTGGATGATGTGATTTCTGCTTTTATTTACAGGTGGGTGATAACTCCATTGATATTCCTGAGGCGAATGTTATAATACAAATTTCGTCACATGCTGGTTCAAGACGACAAGAAGCTCAACGTCTAGGGCGTATTCTCAGGGCCAAGGTGTGTTTGTTTTCTCGTTCATAATTGCCTCCCTTGATTCGTATTTCAAGTGTCGATTAAAAATCATGATAATTGATAAAATCTCTCTAGTGAGTGATGCTCCAGGCAAATCCTTTATACAAATAACATGTTGTCATTGTGTTTTCGAAGGGCATATATATGACTAATAGATGGCTCATGGCAGTCTTCTTCATCCTTTATCTGCTACCATAATGGTGGACAGTTGAGTTAACCTTTTGATAAAATTTGCTATTATATGGCGGAAATTCTTCCTGATAAGTAAGAGTATGCTGAGTAATATGAAATATGTACTTGGCTAACAGACTGTTCTATAAACATCTCTATACGAGAGAAAAAAGAAAAAAACCAAACCTTCTTCCATGGTTTAAACATAAAAGTTAAACTTCAAATATTTAGTGCATGTCCAAATAGACTTGGAATTAAAAATGCTGGCATATCTAGGAAAGAAGCACTTATTAGTAAGCCAGAACTCCTTCATATTGCTAACTGTAACATGCACCTACTGGTATTAAGCATATCAATCATCTTTTAGTTGGTCTTGATTTTTGCGGTAGTTTATTCGGCGTAAACTTGCCAATGAGAATCGAAAGGGAATTGAATTCTAGGGAGATGCGTGTGTGTAATCAAATATCTGACCTCTGTGGTAATATATCCTCATAAAAGCCTCTGGTAATATATGATTTAATATCTAGATGCTTGCAACCTTTTTACCAAAAACATTATCTCATTGTTGGGTTGACAGGGGAAGCATCAAGATAGGATGGCAGGAGGTAAAGAAGAGTATAATGCATTTTTTTACTCGCTCGTGTCAACAGATACCCAGGTGCAGAATCCTTTTCTGCTTATACGCTATTTGGAAAATAACATTTTAATAGTATATGAACTTACAAGCAAATTCTCAATTGCAGGAAATGTATTACTCAACCAAAAGACAGCAGTTCTTGATTGATCAAGGTTATAGCTTTAAGGTACCGCCTCTTGACAAAGTCATTCTTTTCTTCTGGATACAACAATCACTCATAATTTCTCTTCTGACCTGTTCTTTTATTAGGTGATCACAAGTTTGCCGCCTTCTGATTCTGGGTCTGAGTTATCTTACCATCGTCTTGACGACCAGCTTCAACTTCTTGGAAAGGTCCTTCTACTTCCTTTCTCTTGATCTATACATCAAGCAATGAGTTTTTTTTTCTTTTTCCGCACTTCACTTAAAAAGATGTTGCTCCCGATTCACCTGTTCCTTACTTTCACCTATAGGTACTGAGTGCTGGCGATGATGCAGTCGGTTTGGAGCAACTAGATGAAGATGCAGATGACGTAGCTCTTCAAAAAGCCCGTCGCTACGTGGGTTCTATGAGTGCCATGTCAGGAGCTAAAGGGATGGTTTATATGGAGTTCAAGTATGATCACTTTTCTCTTCACTAATTAAATGCAAATTTCAATATAGGAAGTGAATTTTTCTTGTCACTAACAAATAGTTGTTTGTCTAAAATATGCAGCAATGGAAAGAAGGGGTTTATCAAAAACAAGCCTAAAGATCCAACCAAGAGACATCAATTATTCAAGAAACGATTTGGTTGATTCAAGCCTAAAGTTGTGCAAATATATCTCTTCAGTATTCACAAATCATTAGATTGTTGTCTAGTGTATCTTTTCTAATATTTCCTCATAAGATTTTCAGTTTGCTTAGTTTTTTTTTGTTATTTTATACA
The DNA here is from genome assembly GCA_029582245.1 of Solanum etuberosum. NCBI lineage: Eukaryota > Viridiplantae > Streptophyta > Magnoliopsida > Solanales > Solanaceae > Solanum > Solanum etuberosum. Next base: position 38,868 of record JAJONR010006688.1, on the reverse strand, counting down.
ATGGTCTATAAATTGTAAGAGAAATCAAAACAGGGTCATTCATTAAGCAATTATCCCAAAAAGATACAACTAACAAAAAATTGCACAAGGAATCATGAGTTTTACGTTTGCAACATAAATTCAAATTAATTAAATTGAGACTTCAAAATAGGTACTAAATGTTTATACATGGAACTTTGATTACTTTTTCATGTCTTTTTTGTGTAATTAATTAATAAATGAGAATTGTTTGTATCTTTCTCTTGAATATATATTTTGAAAAGCCGAATCATGATGCTTCATTATAAGTCGAAGTTATGATTATCAATTACAACATACCGTATAATACTAGCTGATTAATACACTCGTAGCGATATAATACTATAAGTCGAAGTTGAATAAACTATGATTATTGAATTACGCAACATACCCTCGTAGAGTATCTATCGAACCTAAACACTTGGATGCAATTTAAAATGAGGGTGGATCGAATCTACGTCGATATTTGAGTTTGAAGGGGATGAATATTGCTATACCACTGGTATTAATCTGCATTTCGTTACTATAATCACTTACCTGCTTTTGGACTCTGTATAGACATTACTATATAACAAACATTAATTAATAGCTAGAAAATCACTAATTATGGACGACATTTTGTTAGAAAAATTTGTGCTGAATTTATTTTTTTCGTAACACAAACGAGGATGTGATATCTTTTACTATACTTGAATGATCCATGTTTTTTCATTGCTTCGAACATGAATGAATCACACCAGATACATACAATGTGTGTCGTAGCAAAAAATACATGTATCTTGGTGTGTCTTAATAAATGGTAGGAAACTCTTGATTAGTGATAAGATATATATTTAAAACATGAACAAATAGGGTACAATATTACATGGAAACAGGCCCAGTTTGGAACGAGCAAGGTCCAAAACCTCGTTTCACCAAAAAAAAGACTAACGATGTTATTCTGCATTCAAAAATCTGGTCTAATGATAATTAAAGTAGGATGAATTTCATAAAATATCTGAATTCAAATTCTAAAAGAGCTTAAATTTGCTTTAATGACCATAGTTACTTAGTACTCATGTTAGTATACACTTACTATATATCAGGTTGACTTACACACATCTCGACTAAAAAAATACCAACAAGAACAAAAAAGAAAAGGGGGGGGCACAAAACTCAAAAGTATGATGTCTAATCCCAGACTTGAAAAGGCAAGTTTAAGTTGCAATACCTATAAGCTATCAAAGACTACCTAAAATGAGAATCTTGCTACTCACAAACTCTAAAACACTAGATATAATTAAGGTCTCTCTCATTAAAAAAATAAGAAAATAAGTCTTTTTCCAAATTTGAAGTTACAATATTCCTTTTAACAACCAACACTTATTACACAAGGATTTAACTTGATAAATTGAACAAGGTACAATGTTACATGACAACAGGCCCAGTTTGGAACAACTAACAAGCAAGGTCCAAAACTAGTTGTCAGTTGTCACGACCCAATTTAGCCCCCCACCCCCTTTTTTTAAACTCCGTCAAAAGACAGGCAGATTCAAGATTTTAATTTTATAGGTTTAAGATTCAATTCTTTTCAACAATTTCAATGAGTTTTATACAAATAAATTCATGTGTAAGCCAAAAGTAATGATTTCAAAAAATAAAAATAAAATCCGCAACTATATATAGCTAGCGTTTGGCCATAGATTTTCAAATATTCTTTGGGTGAAAATTTGGGCGAAATTTCACCATGTGTTTGACCACAGTATTTGGGAACATATTTCACTCTTTTAAAAAAATATGATTTATACCCATAAGTTTTAAAAACTATCAAAACTAACCATAAGTTTGTATTACGAGTTAATTGGATCTTCGTTACAACAAATAACAAGTAGTGTCCATGACACTGGAGCAATGTGGTAGTTTGGAGTGAGTGTAACAAGCATCATTCCATACAACGTGAAGTAGACAAAGCACGCGACTTTGTTACCCTGAGCCGATTGTTCATCATTTTCATCAACAACCATATCATCACTTTCATATTCACTAAATATTTCATCACTACTTTGGTGTTCACGTAAAAAAAATAATGTAATACATCACAAACAACTACTATAAAGGGTGTTTTTGTGAAAAATAAAAGTTTGGTGTAGAATTTGAATTTTTAAAAGATCCCAAATAATGAGATTTGGCCCAAATACTAGTTTTTTCTAGTATTTGGGAATTTGGGTTATTTTGCCAAAAATATTTGCCAAATAATGACAAATTGTATGGACAAACACTATTTGTCAAATTCTTTTCCAAATTTTATTTGGGAAATCTATGGCCAAACGGGTCCATAGTATACTAGATCAACTCTTGAATAGAGCGCCTCTGATCGAAAAGTTCCTTATTCTCAAGACTCGAAGTCAAGAAATTCTGATGAGACACAACTACCTCACTGAAATTAAAGCTTCATAAAGAAAATAGAAAGGTGGCTTCTCTACAAGTTGGAAAATAGTTTAGAGCTAAAAAGAACTTTGTGACCATAGATCAAATATAGGGTTTGAATGAATAAGAAAGTAAATAGGGACAGATTATGACTTGATCATATAATATAATGGATACTCTCTATTTTTATATCTTAAAATGGTTCTCATGTGTTGTATAGAGACCTAGGTTTTACTAGAAAAATTAAACTCCTAAGTTTTTTTTTTAAAAAAAATAAAACTTCCAAGAAGGGGTGGTTCTAATTATTATCTCATTTTCAAAGGCCTACATTTGCACTAAATGGAGGAATTTTTGTGTTAATTGTCAAAAATGAAGTATTCCCTTTTCTCTTTTTAGTTTTATATCTGAACTATCAGGTGTGTGAGTTTTTTGTCCAAAGTACCACCATCTATTTATTAAAACATACCTCAACTTTTATTTGTTCACTTTTCCTACCTGAAAATTCAGGTATGAAACTAAACTAAAAAAAATATTATTAAGATATATTTTTCACCATTTAATCTTAAAAATAAAAAGATGAACAATCAAATTCAAGACTAAAGATGCTCTTGGGCGTTCAAGAATGTGGTCTAGCATAATTAAAATAGGATGAAATTCATAAAATATCACGATTCAAATTCTAGTAAAGACAACTAAATCTAAATGCTAAATGATTTTTTTAATCATATGCTTAATTATCTTTAATGAACATAATTACCTATTACTCATGTCAGTATATACTTACTGTATATATCAGGTCAACTTACGCACATCTCGACTACAGAAATATCGATCAGGACAAAAAAAAAGGCCAAAACTCAAAAGCATAATGTCTTATCCCAGACTTGAAAAGGCAAGTTTAAGTTGCAATACCTATAAGCTATCAAAACTACCTAAAATGAGAATCTTGCTACTTACAAACTCAAAAGCACTAGATATAATTAAGGTCTTTGTCATTAGAAATGAAGAAAAGAAGTCTTTTTCCAAATTAGAAGCTGATTAATACAGAATATAGTACCATTTTACAATATTCTTTTTAACAACTAGCATTTATTCCATAAGGATTTAACTTGATAAATTGAAAAAAAAAGGTTCATTATGTTTGAAGATAGGTCTAAATTGCTCTTTTAAAAAAATATATATTCGAACGATTGTAGTTCTTTATGTTTACTAAAATTAAGCACTTCTGATCTTTATACTGATATTATCTTTTATGCATATAACTTAAATCGATACACATAACTTATAATGTAGATATATCGATGCATATAATTTATATCGATACATATAACTTAAACTCATTTTATACGTCCTGAAAAATATCAGCTTAAGAGTCAAGACTAAGCTTAATAGCAAGACCCCACAAACTTGCAATATTAGGACATCATGGAAAAGCATTTTTTTTTAAAAAAAAAGTAAGTAACAAATGGACAACATATGGCTTATCTGAAAGTTTGAAGAATATATTTTGTAAGTGACCATAGGGTTTGAAAAAGTGATATATATATTTGTACTTCATTTGGTACAAGAAAGTTTCTAAAGCATTTCATTTTATAACACAAACTGAAAGACTCTCATCACTTGAAGTCGAATATTGAAAGTTGAAAATGTTACAAACCGAAAAAGATGTACCACGATCGATTAAATGAGCGATAAATATTTTTCATCAAAAGTTTCGAATAACTGAATTCAAACTCAAAAAATGAATCGCTTTTGATGAAAAGTAATTTACCTCTTAATTTGGATTAGTGAGTCTCAAAACAAATATCAAATATCGAATGAAAAATTAGAAGAAGGAAAAGGATATAAAACAAAAAAAAAAGAAGAGTTTATTCCCTTTCTATCATTTGCTTTAAAAGAAAATCAAATGGAAATTTTTTGCCACATCACATTAATAGCATAATTTTTTTCATTATAAAAATAAAGTCACAAAATTATTTTTTGTTACATTAAATTAACCGAAGGCACTGGTAAGACATGTTGATTACTTTTGAATGCAATCATTAACCAGGAGAAAATTAACTTTATGATTCATTGAATTAAGTTCCATTAATATTGTTACGACCTACCCTAAAGATTTTTAGTGTGCTTTCTAATTAAAAATTAATAAGGATTATATGATTAGGTAGAATCTCTGTCAACTTGTGCAAATTTTGCTAATTAAACTTTCCTAAACCAATTACTTTCTTCGTTCATTTTTACTTATTTATTTGTATTTTATACGCCCCTTGATACAGAATAAATAACAAATATGCGTATTTTATCAATTATCACAATATTTATAGTATTAGATCATGAAAATTAATTTGGGAAATAAGTGTTGAAGGCAAAACACAAAAATAATAATTATCTTTTTTTGATATATTAAAAATGACAAATAGAAGTGAAAAAAATACTGAACAAGTAAAAGTTAATCGAGGAAATGATAAACTACATTATAGTTTGAAATTGTGAAAATGAACAAGTACCCCTAAACTATATATGACCAAATTTTCAATTATACACTTTTATCAATCAAATAAGAGTATAATTTATTTATTTTTGAATAATTTTTTTAGGATTGATTAATCTAGAAAACAAATAAAATAGCCAATCTCATAATTTTCAAAATAGTAATCACCTAATTATCACTCTTATTAGGTTTCATTAATTTTTGGCTATATGCTGCACTAAACAAAAGAGATGTTAGTATATTCATAATTGTAATTATGTTATGAACAACTAGTGTAATATTATTTAACCTATAATTTGTTGAATCATTTCTCTCCGTTAATTGGACAAAAAAGACAACAAATAATAATAAAATTTAACTACTATAGAGCTAGCACAAATTATTTTTGAATTCTTTAAGGGAAAGTAAAACATAGAAGAACATGGGACCTTTTATTATTTTTATAATTTATCAAAAAGATCAGTCAAGGAATTTCAAACCCTAGAGCCTAGGAGATGTAATTTATTAGTAATAATAAAAAATAAAAATAACCTAATAAAATATTATATTTTTAATCATTTTCCCTTTGTGTGCTGTCAAATCAAGTGATATATATAATTACTATAATTTTGCTAAAACTATTTGAGCCCTTGATAGAATATGGTCGGCATAATGTCTTTTAATTGACATTTTACTGTGACCTAATTATGATTTTACTTGCTCATAATTAAAATTAATTTTAGGTTGCTTAATTTCATATTAATCTTAGGTTGAAAATAAAAATATGCATGTCTGCACAATATCCACATCTTTCTTCCTTCCGGTTACCATAATAATAACATATTCAATATATTTTTTAATAAATTAGGATCGATACTCAAAAGAGAATAGAGATTTCACGTATGTACGTGGTAATGCTCCTGATCTAATTGTTACGATATCGTTCAATTTTATAAAATCAATAGCACTAATTAATATAAAAAATCTCATCCATCTCGCTAGTTACCAACCATTTATTCATTTGTATAGATATTTCATAAGCCAAAGCATGCTTTCTAGGTAGTAGGCACAAGTGAAAAAGAAAAAAAAGACTTTCCAAAGCTTGATTAGCATCTTTTTATTATAAGCAACTTTATTTAATTAATACTAGTTGTCACCACTATTATTAATGAAATGACAAGCTATCTCCTTTACTAAAAAGTTTATGAAAATTATATATACAAAATATGCCCAAAAAAACCCTTTTCTTTGACTAGCTAACACTTCGATACCATCTTCATTAATTTCTTATTAGGTTAAGAAAAGTTGTGACTCAATTATTTCTACAAATGATAATAAAAAAATATAGTACTTGTCATTGCTTCTTCTGAGCAGCGATAAAATTTTCCTCGTAATATACAGGTCACAAGTTCAACGAGCCACGAAAAAAATCACTAATATTTGTATTACGATCTACTGTCTACATTACATTCCTCTGAGGTTCGATCCTTTTCTTAATCCTACGTGAACGCAAAATGTATCGTCTCTTTTTCTTCTTTTGACACCTATTAGAGATGAAATTAAGATAAAATTGTTATGAACCCCCAAAAGAAGCAATAAGCATCTACAAAAGAATAACAAAAAAAGGGATTAATGCAAAGACCGAATCTTATTTATTTTTTCACAGCTCTATGTTTGTCATTATTGATCTTTATTTATGTATTTAATTATTAATAGTTTATTCTATGTGATACTACTATTTCTTTTATTTTCTAACAAATTCATTATGCTTTGTAAGAATTTTTTTTTCTCAACAAATGAACTTTAATTTAAGATCAAATTGAAGTTTGCACAATAAAATCATTTAAAATGTTTCAAAGCAATCACATTGGTGCTCTATCCAATTAATTGGTCTTTAAATCATTTGCATATTTGACCTTATGATACATCAAGAATCTTTTAATGGTGATTCTTCCTTTTAATGACTGATATAATTTTTATTCTTTTCTTCTAATTAAAGCATCGTATATCGATACATAGAACTTATAAAGAATATTGAATTAATAAAAGACATGATTATATAAGTTTTGAATTTTTATGTTGAAAGTAGAATTGCTTTTAACTCGAGAACCATGTAATTGAACAAATTTGTGAGTGAAATATTATATAGTAATGAATTTAGTGTAAAAGAGAGATTGTTTTTCGAGTTTTTCACCAGATATTCGATACTCATTTTAACACTCCCCTAATTAATCTGATTTCACGTTGCGTGAGGCCTATTAAAGAGGAAAATCATTTCCTATATCATTTTTTTTTTCATTTTTAATCAAGATTCGAACTCGAAACTTGGTGGATATAATTTGCAGCATTTTTGCACCATATAAAAAGAATGCATTTTTAGTCAACTTTATCTTGGTTACATTTAACACTTCCCATTTCTAAATTGCTAGCCATATTCTTCTTATGGTAATATTTTGAGTAACTTTATTAATTGTTGAGAGAAAAATAGTGAAAAGAGAACCAACTACTAAGTTAATGGAATGAGCAAAATGCAAAAAGAATTAATATTTAAATTGATCAACAAACAATCCCAACAAAACAAAGATTCCAATAGGAATATGATCACTTTTGACCAACACACTCTTAATTTAATTTCTCATGAAAGAATAATTCCAATTTTATTAAATTAAAGATATAGTACTAATTAAGTTTCAACTTCAATATACCCTATCATTACAATTGCTATAGATTAGGAGTTTGATTGGACCAAAAATAATATTGTAAGATACCTGAAAAAATATATTTAAAATTTAATGGTTTAATTTATGGGAGGAATGTGAAGACAATGAATTAAATATGTTGTTAATTTAAAATACAAAAAAAGTTGTTTTATGACTGGCTTCTGCTTATTTTTGAAGAACGATTCTTCAATTCTTGTCTCATCTTCTTCTTTTAACGAGGAAAATTCGCAGTTGTTATTTTTTGAATGCATACGAGATAAATTTTATTTCAATGTTATAATTGACAAATCATGTTGGAGAGGTAAGCTCGATCGAAAAAGCATACAAAGATTGCAAACTTCAGACCCTCTATTTGAAATATCACCTGCTCAATCAATTTTACGAGTATCTTTCTCTTGTTTATTAAATCAATTTTATAATAAGATGTGATTTTCAATGATAGACGATGCAATCATAGCATATGTGCACGAATGACACTAATTAACAATAAAGAGTGGAATTTTAATATTTTCCAAAAATTCATAAACTACAAACTATCCCATATGTCACCATGATGAAATTTCAAAAGTATATTAGTTAGTTTTTTTAAAAAATATTCTGTACTCGGTATTCGTTTTCTAATTTTTATTAATTAATCGGTCATATAAAACTTTCTATCAAAGATAACCAATTTTCAAAATTCAAATCTGAAACCACGAGATGATATACACTTCAATAATTTCACCTCCATCGAACCCTCCAAAATTAAAATCAAATTGAAGCCTAGTATTTCTATGTGACTTTTAACTTGTATAGGTTGGTAGTGTAAATAATACTATCAGATAACTTAAAAGATAATTATAGGTGATTTTTCATAAAAATAGTACCCGGAAAAATAAGGCAAGATATGTGCTATATAACATCTTAAAATATATTGAGAATGTATATAAAAGAATAATTACATGTATATAAAGATAAGACATAAGTAATCCCAAAGACACACCTTAACTAAACTAAGAACCTATTACCCCTTCCACAATTCATTTTTTTTGTAATTTTGTACACCTTTTTGACTTACGTGGCATCAAAACATCTCCCACGTGCCTTAACTACGTGGAGTCACAAAGTGTGCCACGTAAGTTAAAAGGTGTACAAAATTATAAAAAAAATTGAGTTCGGGGAGAGGAGTAATAGAACCTTAGTTTAGTTTAAGGTGTATCTTCGAGATTTCAATCATAATCTAGAGATACTTGTGTCTTATCCTTTCTATATATTATAATATTTTTATCTTTTTGGAGGGTGGGGGGTTATTTTCTATAGATATAGTTTAGACTAAAGATATATGCTATGTAGTAGTTGTGATGGCTTGCAGTTGACTAAACCACAATATATATTTGGAATTATAATACAATTAACACAATTATTCTCTATTATATATAATTAATATGTACATATTCTCTATGATATATAATTAATATGTACATATATGTTCACTTTGTCTTCCTTTACTGCATATTATTTGTTTATTCTTCTTGTCTCCACTATCTTTCTATTCTTCATATGCTCTCCACTTGAATTTTCAGTGTGTTATTTGAGTTTTATTTTTTATATTGAAGTCTGATTATATTTAAAGCATGCGTTTTAAAATTTATTTTAGAGGTAATGTTTTCAATAATTCCTCCCTCCTTGAAATTTGAATTCAAAACCTTCGATTAAACATGAAAGGATCTCAATTTTCAACCCATCATATATCTCTATAGATATATAGTTTATCATGCATATATAGTTTCATTCATCGTTGCATATAACAGTATCAACTATATATTATTAAGTAATATTTAAAATAAATAAATGAAAATAGATTTAATTGACTTATATAAAATGACAGTATATTTATTTAATTTGTCTGCCTTGTTTTTCATCTAAGTTTTATTTATTTTACATCGTCGGAAATGGCGGAGCGCCTTGAAATTAAACTTTTTACTAAAAAATTACATCGTAGATAAATATCTTTTTATGTATATATATATATTAACAATATGTTAAATTTTTTTTAGCTTCTTTGTGTGTTTATTAATGTATAGAAGCTAAACTAAAAAAAAAAAAACTTCCAAGGTCCATCATTGGCGCTATGGCGGAGCCACACTTGTCCAATGTGTACGTGTCAAAACGTCAGTTGACATTCCTTCATTAAAAAAATATAATTAATGTGTAGATAGGTTAGTGACAGAGCTAAATTGTCCCGAGGTGTCCAATTGGACCCCATTCGTCGGAAAATTATATCGGATATATAAGTAAAATACTACTTGAAATGGTTAAATCTAATACTTTGGACATCCTTGACACAATGAGACTCTGCGGGCCAGCGGTGTGAGGCTGAAGTTTGATTTTTAAAATTTTGGAACATTTATTCCTAAAAAAAAAGTAATATTAATATTACGTAGTTTAATTTTAAATTTTTCAGTGCATCCATTCATCAAAAAAAAAATTGCTTATGTAATACTTGAACATCTTTCATAAAATTTCTAGTTCCGTCACTGAGATAAGTAAGGAGATATAATGTATATAAGTTAATTTATTTACCTTCTTCGTGTGTTTACTTACCATTTTTTTTTATATTTTGATTTCTTAATAAAAATCTTAACTATGTTATTATTTGCATAGTTTAATTAGGCAATAGGAATCTCATGCATTTTGCATGGTTTAGCCCTACGTATATGCTTCATATTTAAATGATTATTTCCAAACATATGTGTAACTCATACTCACTACTATTATTAGACATAAATAAAAACAAACATATAATTACAGATTCAATTAATAGAAATCTTATATAATTTTTTAATAAAATAGAAGACAATAAGTTGTACATGACTTCTTAATAATAACTAATAAGCTCCTAAATAAAATTTTAAAAAAAGACAGAAAAACAATTTGTGCTCGATATACTATATATAGCTAGTCTATTCCCTCCATAGACATTTAAATTGTTGCACTTGCAAGTGCACCTAATTAATTTATTCATAAATTAAACCATTAATCATAGTTAATTAATCCAAACTTTAACTACTTAATTATAAAAATTAATCTCTAATTATGATCCAATTTAGTGGCTTGAATATTGTTGATGATATTGTGTCATTGAACCAAAGTTGTGATACAATTGTCTTCTCCCTATTGAGCCTTGATGATCTTCTTCCTCTTCATGAACTCCCTCAATCTACAACCACAAAATTAATATATTAAAAAAAAAAACAATACTAAGTAATACTAATCTTTTTCTCATTAATCAAGAACTTAAAATATGCACTATCACTAATTAAGGGTTATAGTAGGTATAATAAGATCCCTCCACCCCTAATCAGACGTCCAGCTCGTATTCGAGCCCTAATAAGGGAAAAAGTATTGCGCTTTCCTGTTTAACAGGGCTTTACACGAAACAAATATATTATGATATTGAGTTTTGAAATGTATATTCAACTATATATGTACTTCTTTTTATAGGATTTCATTCAGAAGTTCATTATTGAATCCACCACTAATATTTTGTAGCAAGAATATAACTTTTTTGTTGATACAAAATAAAAGATTTTGAAAGTGGGGTTCTCTTTTTTTTTTTTCTAATTTCAGAAAAAAAAAGGTATAAGAGAGAATAATTATTTATTCTATTTACCCAAATATCATCTTCATCTTCGTATCGATTAAACAATGTTGATGATGAAGTTTTCAGAATCTCAAGACCAACTTCATCATTACGAGCAAATCTGCCACGAACCCTTGGACGATTGTCCGCTAGTGTTTTTCGACATGCATACTGTTGTTGTACCATGATTAAAAAAAAAAATTAACACAAATAATAGAAAAAAAAATTGAAAAAAATTGTGTTAATTAATTACCTTAATTGTTTTGTTAAAATTTCTTTGAGTTCTTTTTGCTCTGTATCTATGAATTCTTTCTTTTCTTTCTTCTGCAGTATATCTTCCCACTTTGATATTTGATGCTTCTTCAATAAATGTTCTTTCTCCTGATAATGGACTCGTTGATAAAGTGTTCCTCGTTTGACTTATCTTCATCTTCTGTTAAAAAATAAGGGTAAATAATCGAGAAAATTTCAACATGTATTCGTTTTATTTTATGTGAAGATATTTGATTATGTAGGTCAATTGAGAAATAAAGATAAATTTTGAAATGTAAGAACTTTTCCTTAGAATTTATGATATTAAACATGTCAAGAGGTGTATATATAGAGTTAAAAGAGTTTTTCAAAAAACAAAATGAAGCTACAATATTTTGAGTATGTAAATTCTGAATTCTTGAAAATAAGTATTTAATGGGTTTTGGATTCTTGAAATAACTCACGAAATCGTGAGTATCTCTCTATTATGAAGTTGAATGGATGAACGGTTTGATGCGTTGAAAACTAGATTCATAGACCTTTGATTTGGTAGATTCAATAAATTATTAACACTAAGTGAATCTTTTAAATACAAATATAAGCTTTGGACCAAAACTACTAAACTCTATCGAACTCGTAGAGGCAAATGACTATTTAGATTGATTCTTCATTTGAAAATAGGGGTGGAGCTATAATATGTATATGGTCGTGTATAATCAATGTATTACTGGCTAGAATCCATATATAATCTGTCTGACCATTTGTGTAAAAACTCCTTTTCAAAATGTCATTCTTTTTCGAACGTACTGAAAAAAAAATTAGTAAAAAATGGGATTTGAGATAGGAGGACTAACTTGCAAGTCACCAGTGCTGCAAACTCTTCTCATTTGGCCAGAAGAAAAGCTGTTTTCAGGTGAGCTAATTGTAGCTGATGTTTGAAAATTTGTAGACTCAATTAAACTATCAAAGTTTGGTGTAAAAATAGAGAAACTTGGTTTCTCATTATTATTATTATTATTATTATCAAAACAATTACTACTAAAACTCCTCTGCATCAATTTCACATCATTTTGAAAAGCACCAAAATGGACTTGAAATTCCTCTGCTTTTACAGAGTAATCACCAAATTCAAAATTTGGATTTCCAATTGGACAAAGTGAAAGATTCTCAAATTGATGACTTGGGGGTGAAGATGAAAGAAGGGTCGAAGCGATTTGGTCAAATGAAGTTGTTTCATCAATTTTGGTTTCGGGGAGTTGTTGTATCAAACAGTTGGTAGGCATGGTGAAATTGTTGTTTTCTTCAAAAATTGAATTATCTATGAAAGATGGAGAAAAAGGGTCAGTAAAGAAGTTGTCAAATACAAAAAGTTCAGAAGACATTGAAGTGAATTTCAAGTTTTTTTTTTTTTTCTTGTTTATTGAAGAAAAAAAACAGGACAAAAATGTTTTGTTTAATCAGAATTTTCAAAGGAAGAAGACAAGAAACTCATTTTTTTCTCTGGTACTGATTGAGTGATGAAATATAGGTGGAAAAAGTTTGTGTTTACTATTGCTTTTGTTTGGTCTGCAAGTGTGGAGAAAGAAGACAATTTAAATTTGGAGTGTTCTTTCTCTGTGGAAGCAAAAGCAAAAACAAAAACAGACAAGGAGAGAAGACTAGTCCACTTCCATTATATAAAGGAGGAGACTTAACAATCAAGTCCTTTTCATCTTTTTTTATGTTATTCAATATGAAAGTTGCTCCCGTACCGTGATTTATAGGTCGTGAGTTCGAGTCATGAAAATAGTCATTAATGTTTGCATATGATAGACTGTTATGCTTTTTGAGGTGTGATTCTATCTCAAGTCATGAAAATGATCATTAATATCAGAATAAAATAGACTGTCTATATCATGGTTTTTAAAGTACAATCCTTTCTCGAGTCATGGAAACAATCATTTATGCCGACATAGGATAGATTGTCTATATCATGCTTCTTGAAGTGCGATAGACCGTTTATATTATGTTTTTTGAAGTGCAATCCTTTCTCGAGTTATGAAAACAATCATTCATGTTAAGATATGATAGACTGTCTATATCTTGCTTCTTACATGAGATAGGATGTCTATATTGAACTGTGACTTTTTCTCGAACTACTAATATGAGATATTTTGTGCATGAATAAATTGTCTTTTTTTGTTCAAAGAGTTGTACAAATATTATTAACATGTGTTTTCCATTTCTTTTGAAAGGAGACTATCAAGTACTACTATGGTTGCCTTGATATTGTTTTTATACATTGAATATTTCACTAAATTTCATCTAGATATATGAACTATAATATATTTTAATTGATCACTTAAATATATAATGTGTTCAAATTAATTTTTTTTTATAGGTGAGGGGAGTGACAAAATCTTACTATGTGTTGAATTTCTGTTTAACCAAACAAATTTCAGTCCATTGAATTTTTTTGCGTACAACATTCAATTTCCCACCGGAAAAAATGGAGGAGAAAATATACAGGGAAGGAGTCTTTCAAATTCGATTGGTTTGTGAATTTTCTATTCCTCTTTCATATGATATATAAAACACAAAATTTGATAATTCAATTGATTTTTGGCTCTGGCACTAAACGTTTCGTCTTCGTCTTCGTCTTCGTCTTCGTGAACGACGAAGATCGAAATCTTAAAAGGATTTCATATTCATTGTATCTAAGATTTTATTGAAGAAAAAATGGCATCAGCACAAGCACACCTTGATAAGGCGGAAAATCGTAAATTTTTTCAAAATCTATGGCGCACAGATCTCATGGGCACACTTAAAGCCGATCCACCATGTAAAATTTCTCAATCTCTCGAAGAAAATTGGATGATTTGGCTCTAATACTGAATGTTGCTCGGACTCTTCAAAGATATTGTTGCACCCGTCTCACTGCAGTGGTGAAACTAGGAATTTTGCTAAGGATGTTCAATACTTTCGTATATGTATCTGTAAAAAGTTTGTTTTTGATTTGTATACACGGTATTATTTTTCTATATGCATAATATAATTTTTTTGAAGAAGGTGTTTAAGTGACCATCCTTGGGTCAATATAGCTAAACCACTGCTCGTCCGACATTTTTGAAGAGTCTGAGCAACTCGTGATTCTTTTTGAAAAATAAGAATGTAAGGTGTAATGTGTTTGTCTTTCTAATTGTTTTTCATGTTTTGGTTTTGCAGTTTGGTGTTTCGCGCTGTGGTGGTGAGTTGTATTTTTTTATGTTTGTTTATTTTTGTACAATGCTTTTGCTCTTTATTTGTGTTTGTTTCATGAATTTGATTACTATATGTTTGTGTTAAAGGGGTTCATCGTCTTGCTGAAAGATTTCATAACTCAATTGATACATAAATGTGTATATGTTTGTGGTATGATTTGCGTAGATTCTATCCTCCTAGACCCCACTCGTGGGATTTCAGTGGATACACAGCATATATTGGAGAACAGAATCCTCTGCTGAAACTTAGTATCGTAGCAGATATTGAAGAACTATTACTCTTTCACTGCTTATTGTGTTGCCCTTATATTCTAGTGATCTAGTAGTTATATAACGTCTTCTCTGATCTCATCGACTGCAGTGGACCATGTTCATCGTATGTGCTAAGGAAACGAGCTTTATATGGCGATATGACAAGGTAAGATACTTTCTTTTTCTTCAGTATCGCGTTAATTACTGCCTTTCTTATGAACAAACTTCTGTTCGCAACAGGTATAAGTGCTGCGCTGGTTATATGCCTTGCAGTGGTAAATGTGGAGAAAGTCGTTGCCCTGAATTTTGCCTTGTAACTGAGGTCAGCAAATTTTTTGGTACATTTATTTAAATCGGGAATAAGATGTTGCATATTTGTATAACAATATTCTGCTGTAATTCTGATCTATTGACTTTCGTGACTAGGTTTGTTGTTGCTTTGGAAATTCAGTGAGCTCAACTCGCTTCCTGTTGCAAGATGAATTCAACATCAGAACAACAAAATGTGATAATTGCATTATCGTAAGCTCTCTCTCCAAGTCTTCCTCATTTGTTAGCTCGCGTAGTTCATGTATATGCAATTTGATCATCAAACATGTTTTCTTTCCTTCCTACTAGGGTTTCATGATAGTACTCGGACAACTTGCTTGCCTATGTAGAATCGCGGCTTGTCTTACTGGAGATGAAGGACTCGAGGATGCTGCTCATATATTGACATGTCTCTCTGACATGGTCTACTATTCGTAAGCTTCTAGCATTATTTATTATTCCGACAAAACAATTCAACGTTGCTGTACTAAATTTGCTGCACATTTGATTGCAGGGTCTGTGCTTGTATGCAGGTAAGCACGAAATGGTTGATTGTGTCCCAATATTTCTCTTTCTAGTTATAGTTTTATCATTTAAGTTGCTACATGGTCAACGAGGACTCATATAGCTAATCCTGACTTGCTCGTTATGATATTACTATTGTTGAGATTGCAGACACAACACAAAGTTGAATTGGACAAAAGAGATGGCAAGTTTGGTGATCCTTCACCAATGTCAATACCACCTGTTCAGCAGATGTCGCGGATTGATCAGCCTTATGGGCCAACAGTTGGATATCCTCCGGCCTATGGGGAACCTTACGGTCAACCACAACCTCCTCATCAAGGTTATCCAGCATCAGCACCGCCACTAGCACCAGCTCAAGCTGCTGGATTCCCACCACCTTCAGCCTCAGCTTATCCTCCTCCTGGTCCCGGAGCTTATCCACCACCCTCGGCCTCAGCTTATCCTCCTCCCGGACCTTATCCACCACAACAACAACCTGGCTACTGGAGGTGATGATTTTGAAGATTTATTTATGTCGTTTTACATTAATGAAGCGCGACATGAGTTGTCTCTATGACCACAAATTGAATAGCAACCATATTTTTTTGCTTGTCCTGAGATCTATGTAGATTTCCTTGTCTCATGAAAATATATAGTAGGCTTTTTGTGATTATTAACAGAACATATTTATACATTGTAGAGCTGAGTTATTTTTTGGTGTTTGGATTTGTGACATGTGATGTGCTAACAGAAATGGAAAATTTTCATTTTGATTGTTGTTTACTAGCTAAACTTAGTTCATGGATTCATAAATGCATGGTTTTTTTGTTTTGTTTGTATGCTTTATTTGAGAGCCTTGGAGTAACGATGAAATTGTCTCTGTGTGACCTATAGGTTATGAGTTCAATTGGTAGAACTAGCCACTTGTTCTATATTACATTCCTTGGCATATGACCATTTCTTAGACTCTTTGTGAATGAGAATGCGGGATACTGCATGCACTGAGTTACCCTTTTCTTTACAATTTTCAAATTTCCATAATCATAATATCATGAAGCTTAGGCTTGGTGTTTTTCACAATTTGTAAATGTCCTATTATGGTATACTAGGAAATTGAATAGTGGGAAACTGGAATTGTAAAGTGATTTCAAGATTTCACTTGATAGGTAAAACCTTACTAGTCAAAATCAAACAATTTAACGGATTGAGCTACTTCTGACCGTTCGAGGGCAATTTTGATCCTTTATTTTCATGTTGAACTGTCATGTCAGCGATCTAAATGGCTCATAGATATCCAAGAGTTTAAAGACATTTGTGGTTCAAAAAATAAACCGAAATGGTGTTTTTGATACTCAAAATAAACGAAGGATAAATGCAAGTTATTTTAAATAGCTCAAAGACTAAGACGTATATATCAAATTGTGTGGACACAATACTTTCAATTAGAAACTATATACTATAATAAAACATTTTTAAAAAAAGGTTACATCTTTTATTACTTCTTTACATTAAATTCACATGTTAATCAAAAATACGTAATGGGCACAGTACCTTGTTTAATATTCAATAATTCACTAATGATTGATCATTATACATTTGAACAAGAAACAAAATTAGTGAGGATTAAAAAAAAAAAGTAAATTCCACTCACCTGAAATTTAAAAAGAAAAGAAAAAAAAGAGAGTAAAAGACAAAATAATACTACAATATTATAGCACTAAACTGCTGACCTGTGACTATATATCTTTGACTTTGCATCTATATATAAACCAATGAAAAAAGAAATAAATATCCAATGCTATTGAATCGAGACTACGTAATAACTATTGATAGAGTGGTCATCTAAGAAATCAATGTTGTTTTTGTAGCTCAGTTTCGTAAATAAGAGAATGACTCATGATATGATCACTTGATTTAAAACGAATTAAGAAATGAAGTAACTTTCAATGACTATCTAGCGTAGATTGTTCGTAAATCGATAAATTAACCATATAAAGCTATTAAGAAGTTACGTGGCCTAATTGTGGATATAGTACTTTAGCAACATGAATCATTGTGTGTTAGTTGTAATAATTTTTCTCTTTTGGATTATATTTTGTTTAAAAAGGTATACTATAGTCTAAAGTGAAGCGTGGGCGGCTATTTTCTTTATTTCATTTTTTCTTCATCTTTTTATCTACTTTTTCAATGAAAAAACACAAATTATTTTAATTTGTTGCATATATTTTCTTCATTTGGTGTTTCGATATTAAATTTAACTTATCGTACCATTATATATGCTTAAAGTAAGAGAATATCTTCGAGCCTTAAAAGATATAGAGATTTAGAATTTGTTGAAAATTATAATTAGATAAGAAAATGAAAGTAGAATTCGTTCAAATCCTATTAATGTTTAATTTTTTAGCGATTTTCTAGAACAAAAATTGTTTTGTAAAAAGGAGATTAAAATGATTTCTTTAATTATAAACGAAAGTCATTTTCTATAAATTCTATTTTTGTAACTCTTACTCCAAAATATTAATATAATCAATCTTTTATATACTTCGTTAAAAAAAAGTACAACCAAAACATTATCCAATTTAATTATAGATATTTATTATTATTATTATTATTATTATTATTATTTATTATAATGGAAATAAAAGACGGCTATATATAAAATTAGACGGCTTCCTGTGACTTTCCATGTTTGACTAATGAGCATTTCATAACCATAAGTAATATAAACAAACAAAAGATTTATTTATAATAATGATAAAAGACAAAATAAGAGAAATATAATTTAAATTAATTTAGCTGCGTGAAGCAACGAAGAAATGACCTCTCTCAATATAAATTAATTTAGCAACATTCTGTTACTTGTAAATAGTTTCCAATTTTGGATAATATTTCCAAAAAACAACCTAAAATAAAGCGTGGGCGGCTCTTTATTTTGGTGGCTTTTGTTATGGGAGACTGCTTGTTCAATTATTTTGAATTCAAGCTCGAGATATGGAGAAAATTTAATTGGAAAGCACAACCTTCTAGACTAAGCTTTATAGTGTGTATATATAATTTTATCGGAACTTCAATACAGACAGCGGACATTGAGTGAAAAAATTTAAAAAGAAATGATTTTACCAATAAAGAATGAACAAAAAACTTTTGTATTGATTTAAGAATACGTCACTATTTACAAGTAATTAAGTAAAAAGAATAAAATAAAATAAAAAAACTTATTACAATTACACTAATTTTTTTTAATATTTAGAGTTCGTAGAATTTGTCTGGCATTGGACACGTGGCACTATGAAATTAATTCATAGTTGGATTAACCAGGAAAGTTTCATTACGCGTTGGGGAAATTTTTTACGGCACAACCAATAATAATTGTGTGACCTTCCATTGATTAGTTGACACTTGGATAATGGGTTCACTTTTTAGCATCTCTCCTACTCATCCCTCTTTTCTTTCATTTTCTTTTTTTTTTACTCCTAATAGATATTTTTTTACTCCATTTTCTTAAGATGTTGATATATTGAATAAAAATATTAATAAATATATTTTTTATCACAATAACTAAAAATGTTTTTAAGACTGAGTATTAAAAATACTCATATCATTCAATATTTTTAATAATATCAAATTAACTCAAAAAATATGTAGTGTTTTCTCAATTACTAGCATCTAAAAAAAACAAATTATTTCAAATTTAGTTTTCCATAAAATTTTGTTTTAGTTCATATATTTATAGTCATTTTCTTAATAGAGATTATCAGTTATTTTTCTTAATTTTAGTTATAATTTTTTTAAATACTTAATAGAAAAACGCTAGAAAATATATATTATAAGTGAATGTAAGTAAAGATACGAAAAATGAATTCTAATAATATTAAGGCTGAATGATATTATTATTATTATTATTATTATTATTATTATTATAATATAATGAGTAGTTAATTTAAAATTATATGGAACTGATTGATTCTTGAAGACTAAATTAAGCATTGTAAGTTTTAATTCAAAAGACTTAAGTTTCGCTTTGTGACCTGCCTCACATGTATAAATTTTTTAAAAACGTTTATGAGTCCGTTACTCCTTGTCCTGTTCTGCCCCATTGTCATTTTTATTTTTAAATATGGTTATGGTGAAAGAAAAAGTATGTATAATCTTATCTAATCAATTTATATGCTAAAGTAAATTAGTTTGTATTTTGAGTTAATTTGATTTTATTAAATATATTGAAAAATAAGTTTATTTTTAATGTTAACAATTTTATAAGTGTTTAAGTTATTTTAACAGAAAATGAACTTATCTATATTTTTTTTAATCAAATGTATTAATTATTTAATTATGTTTTGAAAATTAGATATTTACTAGGAGTAAAAAAAAAAGAAAATGAAAGAAAAGAGAGGTGAGTAGGAGAGAGATGGTAAAGAGGTGAGTAGGAGAGAGATGGTAAAGAGGTAAAGAAATGGACCCATTATCCAAGTGTCAACTAATTAATGGAGGGTCACACAACTATTGTTGGTTGTGCCTCTACCATTGTAAAAAATTTCCGCGTTGGGCACGTCTCTAATACAAACAACGTACGGAGTATAATATATATATAGTTTTTATTTATTTATTTCTCTCGACATTCGGATATCTACTTTGAGACTTGACTAAAACTTATGTAAATTTGAACTTCGCCCATCTGGTTAATCAATAAGATCAAAAGTATATACTATCTATACACTTCGGTGTATATAGATATGTATATTATATGTATATAAATATTTAATATAAAATATACACTACATATATAATTGTATATATATTTTGTAAACTAGATAGCTCAAAGATATTGACCAGTAGTTTAAGTTGTTCATAGTTTCACTTTTAAAGTAGAATACTTCTTATTAAAAATTACTTTATACTTTGAAATCGAACTCAAACGTTTGGTTAGGAATAAATACAAATGTTAAACTTTATTTGATTCTTCATATAAAGAGTCAAGAGAAGTCACAGTTGCGAACAACTTGTTTTGGTATGTGTTTTTAGGGACATGAAGTCTTTTTAATTTCGTTTATTGAAATTTATGCCCTGTCAAAATTTTCGTATAAGTATATATTACATATATATGACACTACATTATTAAGCTGAGATCTAGAACTATTACCACTATGACACTATGATCCACCACTTTTCATCTACTTATTTCTTATACATTTCTATATATTGGACTAGTTCAAATTAATCACCAAAGTATGAGAACTATATAAATTGGTTTTGTTTTTAAGAAAAAATAATTTTCTTAATTTTGGACAAGGAATTTTTGGTATATGACAGGTTTCACATCTGAGCAAAAGAAGAAAAGGGAATATTATTAAACAGCCATACATACACATAATAAACAAGCTCAATAATTAAAGAGACAGTAACAAAGGTGTCTATTAATTGAATATGAAGGGAACAAACAAACATACAAGAAATGGGCACAAAGATCAAGATTGAAGGCCAACACTACAAATGGCAAAGTTTTGCTTAGGACCAGCCAATAGAGAGGCCAGGTTGATTGTGCTACTTTAATTTGACACTTGTTTTTTTTTTTGGTTATTGTGACCTTAGATTAAGACTCATTCCTATTGATTGAGATGATTGTTGTCCACCACTAAGAGTTTTGACAATAGGATGATTGAGATTCTTTCGTCTTAAACGGAGGTTTGTGATTATTATGAAAAACGTATTATTTATAGATTTTATTAGGAGGATCGTGCATGTTTAATCTAGTATAGTTTTTTTTTTATCCACAACGAGTAATTAAAATCAAATGAATGTGCATTTAAGCGAAGAAATACTCCTAATTCTCGAGTATTAATCAACGTCCGAGATAAAGATTATTTGGTTAGGAGATTGCAAATAGGAAACAAAGATAGACTTCCTTATTATTTAGATATGGATCTAAACATGTCAAGTGTGTTAGGTTAGCCTATATCCGACTCAGTCCAACCTGATTGGTAGACGTTAGGCTAAATGAGGTCCTATACTAGGTAGACTAGTCAGGTGCAAGCTCAGATCTCGTTCCATAATTAATGCATTGACTTGATAACTAAAATTCTTTTTTAAATAGCCTTTCTGGTTGTTGGCCAACGATCATAAACGAGAATGTTGATTAATGGTCAAAAAGGCGAGGAAATAAGAGTCTTGGAAGTTTGAGAATTTTTTTATAAGAAGTATCAGAGACATATTCATGATTTAAATTTTATAGATTATGAATTTTAGGACGATAACTTTATTGCTAGTCAATGAATTCAACATGTTTGTACACATTTGATGAATAGATATATATGACTTGAATCGAAACTACTAAATGATGTCGAACATGTAACCTGAAGGCTACCTTAACCACTAGATAGTACTTTAGTTTACCTCTATATATAATTGGATCTATCAAACAAAAAATGATGTATTATTCACCATGAGTTCGAATTAACCGAATTAGTGAACTTCAGATACAAAATATCTTAGATGAAAATAAAGTTGTCAATCTAGAACTTAACAAGTATAAATAGGTCTTTTTGTGTTGGTAGGGGCCATGAAATATATTAGCTAGGTACTCCAACTGAAAACCCTAATTATATTCTAAGACCTAAGACCTAGGTTCTATTCTTCCATGCTGACACAAAACACCAAACCAAAGTTCCATCAAATTAAAAAGACATAAAAGAAATTGATAGCTCTAACTTACATGAATATCCTTTAACTATATGGAGTAGTACTTCATTTACTTTAAAAGTTATGGGTTCATTTTTATTGGTCGTTACAATTTTTGTTAATTTTTATATATAAATATATATTTTACTAGAAAGTACTTCGTTCAGACAAGCAGCAAGATGATTGTCTATTAATAACGTATAGGGAGGTTTAATGAACATATTCTTATAAACAAAATTGATTACTCCTACTTTGGAAATAAAATACTAGATGAAGTTTCTCTGTTCTTGATTATAGATTTCGGGTTAAAGTCTTGAAAATAAATTTAAGAATTCAGATAACTAATCATTAATTTACTTTTTTTAAACATATGGTTCACTATTGAAGTGGAAGACAAGATCCGGTTTAACCGGCAAGGTACAAACACTGATAAGCCAACAGTATTCCACACTACAAGCCCCTCATGTCTTATATTTATCTCTTTATTTTTCTTCAACTTCAAAAAATAAAAAAATAAAATTGTAATATGAACAAAGTCATTGGTCTTAATTTCATAGACAAATCGTAACAAAGATTCTGAGATCGAATTTCATTATTCTAATCATCAGCTCTAATTAACTTAGAAAAAAAAAAGAGTAAAAGGAATATTTAAGATAAGCTAGTTAAATGAGTTTTTATAATTATAGATTCAGTTTCTAACAAGTTAAAATCAAAGTTGATGATGTTATATTGTATTTATCTAAAAATTAATAAAATAATGTGAAATTGTGAATGAATTTGTCTTTTATATTTTAAATTTGACACTATTGACCAAATTGTGAGACACTAAAGTATAATAGTAGCCAAAATTGACTCAATTTGGAAGAAAATTAATTGAAGGAGTGTTTCAATTGCAATTATGACAAGTGAGTTCCTTCACTTAGCTAAATTAAAAGTTTCGATTTTCAATTTTTGAAATGATACTATTAGAAATATAACCTCAAAGATGTATAAATATGAATTTAATCGAATTTTAAAAATAAATTAAAATTGAAAATTAAAACTATTTATCTTCATTCCATATTCTCAAAATTGTAGACTATACATTAACTTTTTTCACGTTTTCCTCCATAATCATTTTCCCCTTTCCCCCTCTTTTTTTATATTGTAGTATATATACATTTTAAAACTATCAAAATCCAAATCACCAAAAAAATTAAAAAAAAGTGCTACAAACCGGCGGCGACCGGAGAATACTCGCCGTAAAAATCAGAAATGCCGGAAGCCAACCATAATCTCTCATTAAAACTCTCTTGCATATCGTCCGGAATAAATGGCGTCCGGCAAAGTGGACAAGTTTTCTGATCATGATCCATCCAACGGTCCAAACAGCTCCGATGAAAAATATGCCTGCAATTCGTCAGCCGTCGGATCTCATCTTCTCCGTCAAACTCGTACAAACAAACTGCGCAACTCTCCGGCGGGTCAACCAGCTCAGAGAACTTCACCACCGGGAGTAGCTCCCGGATCAACGCCGCCGACACTGAATGGAGCTCCGAGTGAGATTCGGTTCGGGTCGGAAACGACATTTCGGGTTCGAGGAAATCACCTAAACCAAAAACAGTGAAAATCGTGCAAATGAACTTTCTAACGAAACCGAGAACGGTTAGTAAGTGGACTAGTAATTTGGGTAGGAATAAATCCGTATATCCCACCGGAAAACCCATAATTTTTCTCTCGTAAGAAAAAAAAAAAAAGAATTATAATTGTTGTTATAATAGATAGTGAAGAAGATGAGATTTGAGAAAGCGGAGAGAAAACGGAAAACGGGGAGGTGAGTTATATAGGGGGTAGAGGGGGAGATGTGAAATGACGGAAAAGGGTATTGGGTTTGGAGGAAATTGCTATGAACCTGTGTGAATTTGAGGGGTAGGTAGGGACGTGACGATGTGTTTGTATTATACGCTACTGTCCCATTCGATAGTTGTAGGGGTGCAGTTTGGGCCGCTCACTGATGAATACGTTGTGTTTTTTTTTTTTTTACCTAAAAGATTTAACGGTGTTTTATTTGGACATCGTTATTTAAATAAACATCAAAATTATGAACGAATAGGCATATGTGTCTTACGTGACAAATCTCACGAACAAATGCATCTCACACTATTTGTAACGTAGGACACATTGTATATCTACTTGTTCAATTTTATGATAGTTTAAATGTTTACTTGTATAGATACTTTCAAAGTTTGCAGACATAGATGAATGTTAGTTGAATCCAAGTTAAATGACACATTTATGTATTGTATTTTTTAAAATATACGCTATCTATCTCAAAATAATTTAAGTCATGCATTATCAAAAGTTAAATTATCTATAGATTGATTTGATGAAAATATCTGATAATTTTGAATGGATTCTAGCTCTATCCCATCACGAGGATGTTCATACTTCATTGTTGTACTCCTATTACGTATTTTGGAGAACAAATTTCTCATTTTTTGTTTATAAAATTAGACATTTTGGAATTTGGGATATCTATTTCATGTATATTTTCACTTAAAGTTGATGGTCGAGCATGGCATATTTGGACCTCGGATGAATTTTATTTTATTTTAAAAAGAAAAATAAATATATTGAACGTATTACTCAAAAGGGAATGAAGGTTCCTTTGTGACGAATTTAAATCATCTTTGTGGTTTTCTATTAAATATATAAATAAATAAAAGTATACACAAATCTAATGATAAGAATGATGACGTAAAAAAAATTTGGTGGACCAAAAGGCAATTATGATATATTATATATGAACTATATATAAAATTCAAGGGAAAAAAATGGGATATGTACGTAGTTAAAAACAATTCAATTTATACAACAGTAGATAACATAAAAACCTTTAAATGTATAGTACATTATTTGGTTGAATATTAAAAGATAGTATGGATAATAATTAAGATTTGAGGACATCTTAGAGTTTTTTATTTTTTATTTTTACCTACACTGTCACTTTAATTAATACGTATTTCATGTTTCAATTTTTAGGAAAATAACCTTCATTTTCAAGAATTAATCATGCCAACATATGTTTAAATAGAAAGTAATTATGCCTTAAACAAGTTGAGTATTTCTTTTTATGACAATTTTAAGAGATGAGTCACAGCCCACAAAGCAAAAGAAAAAGAAGTACTATATTGTTTTGTAATGAAGTTTCGAGGAACTAATCTTTGTATATATCTATTTAATATAATAAAAATAAAATTTATATTATGATCATCAAGTGTATATATACATCATTTATTCGTACAAAAACAACTATGGATATAATTGTTCATGCATATATTTAATTTTAACTATCGTTACATAAATGAGATAATATTGTTTGAGATGTTTCGATTTAGGTTACACATTGATCTACAAACGCACCCGGTTTATAGGTGAATGAATGTGTGAAAACGGAATGAAGTAGATCTAAAATTACATTAAAAATAAACTTTGAAAGACTATGTACACTTCGTTAAAGATATGACATAAAAGAAAAAGATTCATATAAGTCACGTTTAATTACTGCCTACTAGTTTAGAATAAGTTTTTTGTCTTGCTAATACGTTGATTTTGAACCTTTTTTAAGAGTATTTTAACTTTGTCATAGATTTATATGCCAGTAAAATATAGTGAACATTCGTTGTTATTATTATTAATTTATTTTTGTTTAATATAATGATAATATATATATATATATATATATGTTGAGCTTAAATGGAGAAATTTTGCCATGCATGTACTAAAAATCTATACAGCTGATTCTAACATGTTTGAATTGAGCCTTAATTATTATTGCGTGTTTAATGCACATGCTTTTACTTTCTTGAAATTTTTTAACCAGATAACAGATATATCTAATTATATTCGTCCCAAAAAAGTGAGTTTTTACTTTTAAAAAATTAGGTAATGTACCAATAAAAGGAACAGAAGATAGAAAATGACTCATTTAGGAGTAAAAGTGGCCTTAGCTCTTTTTTTTTTCAACCTTTTGATTGAAATTTGACTTCTATAATTTCAAAGTATTTTGAGTACAAGTTTTTGCAATCTCTAAGATAAGATGGTGATTGAAAAATGACCACAATCCTTGTGAATATATTATAGTTACTCCTTATTAGTTTAGGTATCTAATGTGACAATTTTACCTAATTTAAATATAAATTCAAAAAAACATCAAAAAATATACTTCTATTATTCTTAACTCACTTCGCTTTTAAATTTCTCTCCTTATTTCAAAGTAAAAAATGGTAAGGACAAAGAAAATCTAATGAAATAATGTGGAAAAAAAGGTTTTTTCTTCTAGTAATTAATTAATAATAATAAAAGCTATGGGACCAAAAGAGAAAAGTCATGAAGGAATTATGCAATATCCAAAGGCATAAAGTGGGGACTAATAGTTTCTAGCATTTAATCATCCTTGTCAAAAGCACAAGGAGAAAAACAAAATTAGAACAAAAAAACAATCATACATCATCTTAGCTTATTAAAAACTCAAAAATAATTTTAAAAAAATAGAAGTCCAAAACATCATGAAGAAAAAACAATATATAAGTCATCTTCTTAGCTTATTGAAAACTCACAAAAACAAAACAGGCCAAAAACATGATAAAGAAAGAACAAATTGTAAATGGGGAATAGAAGGAGCAAGAATTAGAAAGGGGCTCACCCTTTAGTTAGCTAGTGGGGTGTTATTTGGTGCAAATGCCCATTGTGTTGTCATTGTTGCATCTTCATTAGGGTGCCACCTTGCCCATTTATTTTGTCCACTTAGTTAAACAAATCTTCAAACTTATTCCCATGTTCTCTTATTTGCCTCCCCTTTAATTAATTAATCACTATCAGGCTCGAGCCAGGGACGCAAGAGGTTCATCTGAATTATTTTCACTAAGAAAAAAAAATACAACGTATACGTTGAATTATCTTGACTTCTTTTTGTGTTAATTACTTCTGATTCTGTTACTAATCGCTCTATATATAATTTAAATCTTGAATCAGTCGTTCATTTGTCATGTCACAATCCCTTCATGTGTGTTCCTAAATTGCCATTAATGAAATGGAAGGCAAAACATGTGCATATAGAATGTGATACCTACTATATAAGCATGGGGTATTCACAAATTATTATTATTAAAGATAACATCAATATAGTGCAAATATTAATGGATGGATGTTGGTGGATAAAGAAACATGATCCATCACTTTTACTCCAACAATTATGGGTAGTGAGATCTACCTTTTTTTTTAAAAAAAATAAAATATGTTGAGATAATGAAAAATGAATATATGTTTTTGAATCCAAGATATAAAGAGAGGAAAAAGAAGCAAAGATTATTGTGGGATCATATGGCCAAAAGAAAAAAAAAGTGCAAATGTCGGCAAGGGGTAGTGAGTGATGAGCCAAAGAGCATGGGTGGGTTTTGGATTAAGTGCATAGGCGTGGCTTGTTTTTGGCCAAGGTTGGGTGTGTAGGGGTACTTGTGTTTCTTACATCTTATCTAACCTCTAATATTCCAACACCCACTTATCTCTTCCTCTAGACTCGATGTACAGTCTTGGATCAACGATAAAGTTATTTTTATTGTAATTTTGGGGGACGGAGCTAGAAGGGCGCAAATTATTCTTTTTGCATTCTATTCCTATATTTACTTCTTTCTATTTTAAATTTCATGAGTAAAAATTATGGTTTCATCTTTTCTTATTAGTCATGAGTTTGAGCTGAGAAATCAAGATGATTGCATTGTTTGCTTTAGGGTTTAGTATTTATAATTCACCTTCTTGGGTTGTGGTCCTACTCGAAACTCTGAGTGAATGCGAAATACTTTATGCGTCAGGAGTTTTTTTTTTTGTCTCAATTTCAATTCCTAGAAATAAAACTTTTCAATGGGAATATTTAAGTATTTTATCTTTTTTGAGGACTCTATTCGGCACAAATATAAATTAATTGAATAGGTAAACTCCTGAAATCGAAAGGAAAAGCTCTAGTTACCTTATCGTTAATTAGTTTGAATTTTATAAAGAACCAAACAAACTTGAATCAGTTAAACTTTATTTCTTGCCCCAAATCAACCACCACCACCCCTCCCCCCCAAAAAAAAAAGAAAAAAAAGAAAAGAAATGAAAAATAGAGAAATTAAAGTAAAGGAAATTACCTTGACCCTTAAACCATGTCTAACAAGGCCAAGACATGGTGTCCCACAAAAGAATGGAAGTATTATACAAGAGTATATACTTATTATGAAATATACATATAATATATAGTATTATTATTATTATTATTATTATTATTATTATTATTTTTGTCCAATCTAGAGAAATGTCCCACCCCCACCCCACCCACCTCCAACCAGTTGGAAGGGAGCACCCTTTCTCACACATATTTTCTTCACTAATCTCCAAAACACCTCCACTCAACTCTGCTCCCTTTCCATTCTCTTTATATGATTCTGTCATTTAATTTGCTTATGCAAATCAAACACTTTCTCAAGAAAAGTTTAAGATTTGATATTTCTTAGTTACTTTGTCACTTTGGATTTTACACATATTTTAAAAAATAATGATTAATATCAGTATTTTATCATAATATTCATATTAATTGATATATAGTTTTATATTCAAGAATGTGGCCTAGTAATCAATAAAGTGATTAAGAATTCTGAGGTCTCAAGTTCAAAACTCAACAGAGATATCTGTTGCTGATGAGAGGTGGCATGTATCCGGCGGAGGAAATTGTTTTTGGTTGCATGATTGGTGTAATAAATTAATACTTCCAATTTCTTCTAGATATAGTAAAAAATTGTTGGATGGAAAAAGTGTGTATTTTTTAATTAGCATATATTAAGAAAATTTGTGTATAAAAGGAGTAGGACTATACTACCTAGGCTTTTTCCAAAAACAAACATAGGAGGAACCACTTTCTATTAAAGTTTTCGTCTCACCATCATTTCTTTGTAAAAAAAAAATATTTGTTATTTTCAGTGGCTAATTAAATAGTACTATTCCTAGGAAATTATAGTTAATATAATGTAGTAGTTATTTTTTTTATGATAATAATTAATAAGCAGTTAGAAATTAATTCCCTTACTTTCACAACTTTTTATGACTCACTAGAGTAATTTTCTCTCTAATATATTTCCATTTTAATTTTAAAATTTTTAAAATATTTTTTCTGAAAAAATAAGTTTTTGAAAATTAGGAAGACGAAAAAGTTTTGGGCAAATGACATTTCATGATTATAACCTCCCGACCTTCTAACACAATCATCTCCACCCTTACTTCCGTAGCCCTGATCTCCCATTTTTATCCCCTACCTCAGATCCTGTAATAATTGTCTAGATTATATAAGATTATTTTAAAATAATATTTTTTACTTACGAACCAAACACAAAAAAGTTAATAAAAAACACACTGATTTTTCTAAAAAACATTTTATTTTTCATGAAAAAACTTTTTCTTCCGTATCAAGCACACCTAGCTAATTGTTGATAATATGAATTTAGAGGGGTGGAATATATGACATTGAGAATAATACACGATATATATGAAGTATGTTATTATCGATAATAATTTAAATTTAGCAATATAAGACATAATTTACAACTAATTAACAAAGTGATGTGGCATTCAGTCAGCACTTAATAATTGGACAGACTCATAGTGATATCTATACAAAATTCTAAATAATGTGATGATGATCAATTATATATTTGTTTTGTGTGTCTATATATATATATATATATTTTATTTTTTCTTAGTCCAAGTGAGTCAATTCTACTTTTTGACTGAATATTTTTTATTAACACTAATAATTATATATTGACTTATTAATAAATTGAATTAAGTAATTAACATTATCTCCTATATTTTTTTTTAAAAAAAAGACTTGATTTGACGTACGATTTAGAGTGCCTAATAATTTTTATGAAAAATTGGTCTCGGTGTGTTCTCCTTAATTAATTATTTAAAAAAAATAAACTTTGTATATACATAAAAACCATGCGTGATAATTAGCTTGCAAAATGAATCTATTTATTATAGAGAGATTCGTCGTTTTTGATCCTACTTCACCTTAATTGTTATTTGAACAAGGAAAAGTTCTATTTTAGAGCTCTTTCAAAATACGCCTCTATTAAGGTGTTCAAAAAATGACTATGATCGAGACATTTTTGGAGTCTTTTTGGGAGTTTCTTTTTGCGTATAACATCACCATTGGTAAATATCTAATGCATTCCCCGATTGAAAAAGAAGGAGAAACTATGCATTCACATACACACAGAAAGAAGAAGAAAAAAACTCTTAGTCATACGTTAATAAATAAAAATATTCATAAAACGTAAATTATTTAACTCCCGAAATAATAATATCCTTACAGAAAATGAGAAATATAGATTAGTTTATATGTAAAAAAATTGGCTTTGTTAATTAGGAAGAAAATTAGTAGTTAAGCCAGCTAACTTCCCACCCTTGTTGATTCCTTTTTATAATTATGCCAAAGCAATTCCACTAACCCTTAATTAAAACAATTAATTAATAATCCAGCCGTTCTTGTAATTAAAATAGGAGACTTCCATGATAACTAAACCAGATTTGTACCCGTTTAGTTCCAAATTTTTTAATTAATTTTATAATTAAGATATCAGGAGTTGCCTGCCATATTATAAAGTCTAAGTGTATAGGATTACAAGGCATGTCAGAATTTGTCTTTGTTTTTATTTTATTTTATATGTATAATGGGTGAAAATTAATTAATTACCACGTTATTAATGAGACATTTAATATCAACTTGCATCTAAAAGTGAAAAGATTAAAGGTTTCTTTTAATCATGCTTAATTAGACATGTGATTAGCACAAACCACTAGCCTTATTTGGCATGTTCTTGTCTATGACAAACGTTAAGTGATGAGTCGATGATGCCTCGGATCAAAGTCACGATCAAACATGACACTAATTTTTGATAGATTTGAAAGTTTTGTTATTGCTATCATCATTTATGATTTTTTTTTTTTACAAATAATGATAAACACGTAATTCTGATAAGTGATATATTCGAGTCAGTATCATTGGTTCAATTGATCCCAAAAAGCGTCATGTTATGTGTAATATGTGTTAAAGCGGGAAAATTACTGTATAACGTTAATAATCTGGCTATACTGAGTCTCAATTAATCCAGGTTGGAGTCATATTGCCAAACGTTCATGGTGCTAAATGAGCTTATGCTCTGAATATCAACTATAGTTTTCGATGTGGCGATGTATAAATACACCTTGATTCGATAAAAATAACAAATCACAATACACTAGTAATATAAAAATATTAAATCATTTCTTTTGTTTTCTTTTAATTTCCTCCTACATTAAATTAAGTTTTACAATATAGTACAGTACTAATTAGTACTTGTTGCTCTTAAAATTACATAGTTGAAACAACAACTCATAAATCTAGAATTTATACAGAGATCTAAGTTTTAATTATAATAATCTTTTTCTTTAATTTTCTAGGGTAAATAAAAAAATGATGATTTTTACTAGACTTTAGTAAAGACCACCATCACATGCAATTCTTAAAACTTGTTTGTAAAGTGCATAATAATGTTAAAATTGTTTCACAGCTTAAGACAAAACATGATGATTCATAATCAATAATTAAATAGTATTAATTAGTACTAAAAGTTAATTATTCACTGCTCTTATTAGTTGTTTCCACTGCATGTTACATGTTCAATAATATTGATTTACTCTAACATTTATTCTTTTTGACTCAATAAAAATGACAAAATTACAGCTATGCATATACTGTAACAACACTATCTTTGTCCCCCACACCCCACAAATAAACAAAAATTAAAATTAATTTTTTTAAAAAAAAATCTTAATACAAAGATTGTTTGTTTGTGCAGAGATTATACAGAGCTTAACTGTAAAACCATGTTTTGTTTCCTAATTAAAATAATTAAAGCTGTCACTGTTAATGTGTGTGTTTTGTGTATGTCAGAAGAATAATTAATTACTTTAATTTTTTAGCTATGAAAAATGGAGTGGAATTTTCTTGTAGGATATTCTTAATAGGGAAAATTGTATGAAATAGCAAACTATTAATTCAAATTAAATGTTATAGCCATAATTTATTTTATTTGCAATTCGCAGGGTATAAAATGTGTTTGTGTTTGTATAAAGCGAGAGAAAAATGTATATACAAATACAAATACATATATTTTCGTCCTATACACTTATAATTATACAAATACATATCTTATTATACAAATTAAAATGTATAAATGAATTTATACAAAACTGAACAATTTGTATAAAATTGGATGTTTGTAGCGAATTATACAAATCAAAAACTCCATAGCAAACATAAAATTTGCTATGGAGTGCAACTATGCAAACTATAGCTATAACATACAAATATGATTTTTATGTTTGCTATATGTTCTTAATATGACCTGATATTATCTGCTTCGATCAACTTTGTGTAGTTTTATTTTTCTTAAAAATACCTTATATCATTTCACAATTTCTTTAACTTTTAATATGGGGTCACTTTATTTGTCCGCGTGCAGTAATCTTCCTCTTAAACTCAGTTCCACGTATATCACATCACCGCGATCCACAGCTAGTCTTAGCCTCAAACTAAATTTCAGGTGGCCCATTACAATAATTCACCGATTAATTTTCAAGATTCATTGTATATCACCTACGTAACAGAGTATATTCATGACAAACGAAGTCCGAAGCTAGTTTTTTTAAATTATCTTTGACACAATAAATAGTAAATTGAGAACCCTACATACACCATCACTTTGTCATTCTGTCAAATCATTAGCTCTGATAACAATAGTTGAACGAAACCAATCAAAATACCTTTAACATGATCTGATATATAATCCGCTAGAGATTATCGATATATATAAGTTAAATTCAATCATATAATTGTGTTTTGGTTTTCTCTTTCAAGTCCCCACAAGATGGAAAAAATGGTCCTATAATTTTTTAGAGTTCTTCAAATTGGCTACAAGGAGAAAACATTATCTCTTTTGATGTGGATTTCTTGTTTTTTTTTTTTTTTCTTTTTTCTTTTTTTGACCCTTGATTTGGATTTTCTTTTATTGCAGAGCTGTCAATCTAACTTTTTTATCTCTTGTTCTTTTCATGTTTGTATTTATCAAGATTTATTGATATAACATCTCCTAATATTGCATGCTTCCCTTTCATAATTATCGTTATAATTATAATTAAGTAGAACATGGATACGACTTATATTTCCATAATTATTATATATATATATATATATATATGAACATTACCTAACTTTAGCTTTGTATTTTTTCTGCTCGTCATTTTCTTTGCTTTCATATAGGATAATACTGTCTTGTCACTTCTTTTTCTTTGATTTTTCATTTGATATTTGATTTTTATTTTAGGGTCTCGACTTATTTGAATTCACACCATGTACGATATATTAAAGGGTCCGACGTACAATAAATATTTTCATTCCTAGGACTGCTAAACAGTAAAATTAGCTACGAATTATTTAGCGATGAAGATCATAACTTATTCTTATAATTTAAATGTTTTCATTCTTAAGACAGGTAAATAATATAATTAACTATGAGCTATTTAGCGATGAAGTTGGTAACTAATTTTAATTTATTATATATATATATATATATATGTATGTATACCTATAGAGTGTGTGATAACGATATTAGCAGAGACAAATAGTCAGATATGTGGGTCATTCTATCATGTGGGATGTCTCTTGTGTTCTTCTACCTAACTATGACACCCCAAGGCCCCCCACCCCACCCCTCCCAAATTTGAGTAATTAAGGGGTTCAGGAAAATTCGCTAAAAAGTTTATCTGTAGTCGATGTTTATATTAAATCATATTATCATGATGATCAAGTGATTTCGTAATCGATTAAAAGTGAAAACGTGTATGAATTAAATGTACGCAGTTTAGTGATAATAGTGTTATTTAAGACTTGTCTTGTGACAGAATCAGATTTTTTGTTTAGGATTTTAAGTTATAATGTGTATTATGTGAATTAATTTTCGCTTAAGAAGATTTGGATAAATCTTCGAACGTTCCTTAGCCCCTAGATGTGTTACGTATTACTTTGTTTGATGTAAATATTGTGTGCGGATAAATATTTACAGAAACCTTTGATATGTCCACATCACATTTAAAAAAAAAATTAATAAAAAAAAAGTTCAAGCAAGCCAATGAGCAGTCTCAACTTTCAAATCATGAGACTGTGACCTTTCCTTGACCACCAAACATCTTTTTCATAATTTATTTTAATATATATTTTTATTATTTTTCATTCGAATGTTTGATATTAATATTGAAATTTAATTAATTTGGATTCGGATCCATTTAGGAGAATCGCTTTCTTTCAAGATTATTTTTTTTTATATTTAGGGCTCGAAAATGAGACTTTTAATTAAGGGAATAGTAGTCTCATCCACGACACTACATCTTTTGATGGTTAATTTATTTTAATATGATATAATATAATATTGGTCCTAATTTTTATTTTAATTTCTTTAAGAATATTGTTTGTTTCCTTATTTCATTTCTTTTGTTATGTTTTTGTGTACAAAAATGCACAAGACTATATATTTATTTCTTTTTCTTTTTACCTAAAACAAGATGGCCTAGTTCGAGTCCATATTAATTATTGATTTTAATGTTGAATTAATAAATTCTTTGTTATTCACCTTTTAAACTTGATTTGTTTTACTCAGAGGCAAATTTACTGTGTTATCTACGGATTTACATGAATTTATTAGCTTTTGCTTAGATTTTATTTATGCATTAAATATTTTCTTTATATTTACAAATATTTAACTGTAAATTTAATTATTATTAATATATACTAATTATTTGAGGTCAATTTTATCATGATTTGGTTTTGTTAATAAAATCTACTTTTAAGATATGCTCTTCTAATTGGTAAAACTAATTAACCTCAAGAAAATGACAATTTTCAACATTAAAAAGTATAAAGTAGAATATTAATTAAGTGGGTCCCTAATAATGTGAATTAGTAATGATGTTTAATTTGAGTAAGAGTGACGGTTAAGTTCAGTTTAAATTGACATAATTAAGGTCCCATTAAGATTGTGACATTTTTTTAAACTTAATTTTACTATATAGTATAAGATCCCATGTTATTGTTTATGTGACATTTAAATAAATTCCTATGTTATAATAACTTGACCCACTCTTAGCACTATTATAACAATGTAAAATTTTCACTAGTGTCCAATTTGGATACCGTTATTTAATTTATATTTATTTTTTTGAAAAAAGAAAAATATGTTTACTCACTTTGAAATAACTTTATGTTTACATTATATGCAGTTGGATATGTCTGAAGTTTATACATTTTCCATGAAAATTAGGGGTAAATGACTTAATTTAATCATATATGATTAAAATTCAGATAAAAATGATTGAACTTTATCACATGAAACTTTACGCACGGTTATACGAAGTTATTCCAAAAATAAATAGACAAGCAAACTTATAAGAAAACAAATTAGGCCCTTCAGATATGCAAATTATTCAGTAAGCAAAGCAGCCCAAACCCAAGAAAGTCTTGGGCTAATTGAAACCAAGTGAGGATAATTTAAAAGGGCAAACAATACAAATCTCACTACTTTATGACTTAATTATGTGTCTTTTCGTGAGTTCTTAAAATTATCATTCATGTCAGGTTTTGGTCTCTACATACATGTATCTGGCGTATCCAGATACATGTATTTCGAATATAGTGGATCAAAATTAAGTGTAATTTGTTCTAAATACATCCAATTGAATTCACATATATCTGACTCTCTCGTTAAGCCTCTTTCCTATATCACTCGCTTCCCTTCCATCTCGTGCATCTCTCTCCTCTCCCACTTGCCTCTCTCCTTCTCTTTTGCTCGCTTGCTCCCTATGTATTTTTATTTTAGAGTGTATCTGGTAGCAAAAATACATGTATCTAAATTTATCTGACTTGAATTTTGGTACGAAATTATGAATTAGTGATATAAAATATAATTATTTTAAACTATAGGGAGAATTAGTAAATATTATGGTTGGAATGTTTGTGTAATTAGGTAGTTTTGCCTCTTGAGATTAGCCCAGCCCAATCCAAGAAAGTCTTGGGCTAATTGATTGTTAAGAAACCAAATTATAGGCCCTTCTTGGTCTTGATTTTGGCCCAAAAAGCACAAGCAGAAAAGAGCAAGTTAATTGGAAAATGAGGGTACCAAATTTGCAGCGACGAAATCAGAAATTTTATTAAGAGTGTTCCATATTGAATATATATGTATTATGAAAAATATTGACCTATATAGATTTTTATATACATAATACAACTTTTTGGTGAAGAGTATTCGACTGGTCACCCTTCACTATATATGGCTACGTAACTGTAAATTTGGTCGGTAGAACAAAAAATACAATTTTTTTTTAAAAAAAGTATATCAAAATTTGGAATAAATAAATAAGTGTTGGGCAGATGAGCACATGATACTCAGAGTTCAAGAAGCACTGAATAAAGTGAAAAAGCAATCATAGGAAATTAAATAAGTTTTACGCAATAAAATACCCCACCAATAAATTACACAACGAAAAATACATTTAATCTTTATATTTCTTATAAACATAAGTATATGGTGTATATTCAATTTGTACACTATATACTTACTTAATATACATCAACCGCGGCTATAAGTATTTTTTGTTGTTTCCTATTCGATGTTTATATCCCGTATTGAAGTCAGATTAAATTAGAATCATGTAGTACTGCAGGGCTCCTTCGGGGGTGATGCTCCCAACAAGATTTTTTTCCATACCCAAGGCTCGAACCCGATACCTTTACTATACGACTACAAGCTACTATAGGCTAGATGGGTGAACATTTTTTTTTTAACCGGCTAGCTAAGAATGCTACTCCCTTCTGTTTAAGTTTGTTTGGTCTATTTTGATTTAACACGAAGTTTAAGAAAATAAATATGACTTTTGAATTTTGTGGGTCTTAATAAATTAAAAAATGTCAAATGTATCAAAATATTCTCTAATTTTATGATCTTAAACATGTGATCTTGCGGAAGTTGAAATTAAAGATTTGCTTAAAAAAGAAAAGAATATTTTTTTTTCAAATAAACTAAAAAAATAGGTAAACAAATTGAATAATTTTTTTCTGAATCAATCATATTATACATTGGCTATGAGTTCTTTATACATAAATGCTGACAGATAGATTTTAGAAGGGACCATCATGTGGTCTCATTTTTAATGCTTTCTGATGCATTATAAATCTTACACTATGCCTTTATATAATTAGTACCTTATGGTAAATATTTATTCGCATAGAATGTTGGGATAAAGTCAATATTTCAATTACGAATTTGAAAATATTCACTAATTTTGGCACATATTTTATATGTAGACATGTATTAATACAACAAGCTCAAATCAAATTCAATTTCTTGTATATGTCAGCTTGATCTGTTTGTCAACGTTGATTAAGATCACCATGATATAAGCTCAAACTAGGTTACTCCTGATGGTTTTTACTAAAAGATTCTCCATGTTCAGAATTCTAACACGAAATTTCTGATCAAGTGCGGAAAAATTGCAAACTTTTAAATTGCAAGAAGAGTATTGACAAACATGCTTTAAGGTAATTATGATCTTTTGTGGTCCTATGTTTCTATGTGACAAAAACAATGATCATTGAACTCACCACTAAGGTTACAAAATCCAAAACCAATTTGCAATGAGAATTCACAACTGGCACAAATCTATGGCTAGTCTTTGATTTTGTAGGAGAAAAAAAGAGTGAAAAGGGAGTTGTTGTTGTGTGAAGGGGTGTGGGTGTGGGTGGGGGTGGGGGTGGGGGTGGGGGGTAAAGAAACAAAAAACAATTAAAGAATTAAATTCAGGTAGGGTTTATTTTTGGGACCCTCTCTGTCTCTTGTCAAGATTTTTCAAATATATATATAAATAAAGTTTTTGATCGGAATACAAATCAAACCGAAGGACCCTTTAACTAATTAAGGGATAATAGGACGAATCACATTTTTACCACTAAACTATACCCGCTACAATTCGATTATTGTATACAAATGTAACTTTTGTCGAACAGGGGAATTATAGTACTTAAGATGGGATAAGATAGGGTTGTCAAAACGACTAAAATAATAACATAAAAATGCATGTGGAATATTCAAAAGCTACTTTTTTTTTTAGTCCAGCAAAGTGATAAACATAAAATCAAAATGCAAAAAGAGAAATGAGACTTTTTTTTAATCGAATTTTCTATTTCATATATATATATATATATATATATATATATATATATATATATATAGTATATCA
>JAJONR010006687.1:0-46942 GCA_029582245.1 Solanum etuberosum | reverse complement strand
GAAGCTAGTGTGGAAGACAAGAAGCCCATTAAAAGTAGCATGTTTTGTCTGGTTGGTCATAAGAAAAGCTTGCCTTACACATGAGGCATTACAAAAAAAAGGGGATGCAGTTTTGCTCAAGATGCTTTATGTGTGAGCAGAAAGCAGAAGTAAATAATCATTTGTTCATTCACTGTAAAGCAGCTTCAAAATTGTGGAATATGTTTTTGTGTATACTAGAGGTTAGCTGGGTGATGCCAAAGACAACCATGGAGCTCCTTAATAGCTGGACAAGAATTGGC
This sequence comes from Solanum etuberosum, assembly GCA_029582245.1. Taxonomy (NCBI): domain Eukaryota; kingdom Viridiplantae; phylum Streptophyta; class Magnoliopsida; order Solanales; family Solanaceae; genus Solanum; species Solanum etuberosum. The sequence continues at coordinate 46,661 of JAJONR010006687.1, read as the reverse complement.
AACAGAGGGAAAAGTGAAGATTGGTGGAAGACTATTCCAGCCTGTATATGGTGGACTCTATGGAAAGAAAGGAATGCTAGGTGTTTTGAAGGACAAAATGATAGTTTTCAGAAGATAAAAATGAAATGCTCAAGTCTTTTATTTTTTTGGTGTAAGCAAGAGTTGGTAGGGGAAAGCATAGAGATGGTCGATTTTATAGGGAACTTGTAATTTTGTATGTCTTTTTGAGGGTGTGCCACCACCCTGTGGGATGTAAGTTTCCAATTCATCATCCCTTGGATGATGAATTTTTTGTGAATACAAAGTTACCCTTATCTCAAAAAAAATTCTTAAATTGTTATAGTAGATGGATGAATATTTTAGTCCAAAGATTATTTTTTTTTACAAAATTAATTGAACATTATAGCACTTTAGAAAGGAAAAATTATTGATATTATAATTATTCCTGGAATGTTAGCGGGTTAAATTGTATTAGGAAGAGAAGGTTGATTAAAAGCATGATACACAGTTGGAATGTTGATCTTTTGTTTTCAAGAGACTAAATTAGAAGGGGATATCAGGGACATTGTCAAAGAATGGTGGGCATATAGGAGGGTAATATTTGCTCTATTGGAAGCTAGTGGGACTAGAGAAGATATCATTTTACTACGGGATAGCAAAGTATGGGTAGTGGAGATTAGCAGTTTAGGCTCATAGCCTATTACATGTAAGTTCACCGATAAGACCCAGGGATTTACCTGTCATTTATCTAGTGTATATGCTCCAAATGATAGGGAAGAGAGAGAAGAAGTATGGTGAGAAATTGGTGCTGCTAGGGGAATATTCATTGGGTCTTGGGTAGTGTGTGGGGATTTAAACAGTCTTAAGTTCCCCTCAGATAAGAAGAACTGCAAGAGAATCATCAAATCAATGACTGGATTTTCAGAGTTTGTTGAGGATATGGGATTGGTGACTTGCAACTATTAGGAGGGGAGTTCACTTGGAAGAAAGGGGACAACCGTGATATTGCAGCTAGACTGGCATGTTTTTGATTTAAGATGATTGGATGAAGTCTTGAGAATTATTAAACAATCAACCATTCATAAAGTCACTTCAGATCATACACCTTTGATGCTTTAATGTGGGAATTAGGAACCAATCAAATCCTATTTCGAATTCAGGAATTGGTTGCTGCAGACAGAAGACTTTAAAAGCAGAATTAAAAACTGGCGGGTCTTTTGTTTGTCTTGGTAAACCTAATTATATCTAGTTTTCAATCTGAAAGCATTGAAGGAATACTTAAAGAATGGAGTAAATCAATTAAAGGTAATTTGGATATGAGGAGACTGAAGTCTGAACATTCTTGATCAACTAGCAGAAGTGGAGGAGATTCATGACCAAAGGATTCTAAATGAAGATGAAACACACACAAAAGCTACTCAATCTGTTGTGTTAGAGGAGACTGCAAAGTATGAGAAGATAGCATAGAGACAATGATCCAGAGCTTTTTGATTGAAACAAGGTGATAAAAATGCAATTTTTTTTCCATAGAACTGCTAATGCTCACAGAAGGTAGGACAACATTGATTAGTTGTCAACAGATGGGGAAACAATGGAAAATCCTAAAGATATCAAATTTATATGTGAATGATCTGAGGATTGGAGACCACAATGTAATCTTAGGGTGTGTCCTATGATCAATCAAATGCTACTGAGCCTTTTTGAAACACAATAAATATGGAACAACTTCAAGGAATGTGCAGAGGACAGAGCACATGACCCTGACAATACTCTACGACCTTCGTTATCCGTTGCTGAGAGATGGTGAGCTCTGAAATTATGGTTGTTCTATAGAATTTCATGGACATGGAGTTCTTGAAAAACATTCTAATGTAGAATTGATTCCTAAGAAGGTGGGATCCAAGGAACTGAAGTTTGATAGGTGGTATCTACAAAATTATCTCAAAGCTGTTGAGGGAGAGACTCAAAAAAGTGGTGTGCAAACTTGTGGAAGCTAAGCAAATGATTTTTATCAAAGACAGACATATAATAGATATCATACCAATTATATTATGTTTACCTTTATCAAAAAAGAAAAGGCATATGATCATCTAAACTGGGATTTTCTGCTTGGAATATTACTGAATATGAGCTTAGGGGGAAGATGGGTTGGTTGGATCAAATTTTGTATTAGCAAAATAAAGTTCTCAATTTTGATAAATGACTCACCTACTGGTTTCTTCAATTCCTGAAGAGGACTGAGACTGGGTGACCCTATGCCACCTTTCATATTTAAAAGACATGTTAAAATCTTCACAAGTAAACAACTAGATCAGGGGTTTCAGGGATGAACTATAGGGCAGCCTATAATCTGGAAACTACACATTTACAATACGCAGATAATACGCTTGTGTTTTGTGATGCTAGTAGAGAACAATTGGAAGTGCTGAGGCTGATCTTCATTCTATTTGAAGCTACATCTGGATTAGTGGATTACACATTAACTGGAATAAGAGTTACACATATTAAGTTAATGAGGTAAATTAGATTCGAAGCTTGGTAGGAGTTCTTGGACGAAAGATAGGAGAATTACCAACCGTCTATCTGGGAATGCCACTGGATTAAAGAGCAAATAAAAAAGGATATGGAATGGTGTGCTGGAGTAACGTGAAAAACACTAGCAAACTGAAAGAATCAATACCTATATCTGGGGGAAAGACTAATCTTTAGGGAAGTGTTCTTGATGCCATGTCTACATAAATGATGTCCTTTCCTATCCTTGCAAGTGTAGTGAAGAGGCTAGATGCTCAGAGAAGGAATTTCCTTTGGCAAGGTAGCAGTGGAAATAGAAGAATCCGTCTGGTCAGATGAAATATACTTACAACCATCAAGAAGGAAGGAAGGGGGTACTGGGATTAGGAACTTGAGACTACAAAACCGAAGCCTGATGATGAAGTGGTTGTGGTTGTAATGGCAAATGAGAAGATTTCATGTAGTTTGCTAAGAATTGCTCACAGTTTTGACCTCTATTGAGCCTTTTAAAATATACTTCCTAATCCTTTTGTATAACTTCCTATACCGTGTGCTGATTGAGTTTTAACTTATTGTGGTTATTTCTTGAGAGATTCTGGAACAATGACAGGGATTAAAAAGTCCTTCTAGGTTTTGCTATATTTATTTTACCCTCGAACACATTGCTTCATCTATCTCAAGATAAATTTCCATTTAAATTTTAAGTTTCCCTGGAGCACAAACTTTTGACTGCATGATTAGCTTAAAGTTAAAGAACATATTCTACTTTAAAACAAGCTGCATCCCAATGTGGGAGAGTTTATTTTCTGAGCAATATTAGATGTTGGGAAATATAAAAGGTGAGTCTAATTTTGGCTCTGACGGTATAACAAAAAAGGTGAAAGACTGACACAGACTCTGCTAATACTTTAGGTTGTAAGATCTCTTCTGGTTGTTATTCTTTTACGTGTTGAGACAACTCATACAACAGTAGTTACTAAAAGAACGAACTACCGTATAAACAAAATTTCTGCATTCCAAATGAAATGTATAAGTAGACCTTTATATTGCAGTTTCTATTTCGAAGTCTGCATCATGACAGCATTACATATTCTGTAGTGTGAGGCCGGATGGTCATTCAGAGAACTCTCCAAATTTAATATCTTTTTCTTTGGGCAGTTAAGTCTTTGGTGGCAATGATTTTCTCCGTAAGATGACATTGCTGCAGTGAATCTCACACGACTTTAGCTTCTTTACTGAAAGGTGCTTGGATTCACACATCTTGAGATTGGACACGGAGGTTCTTGATCTTGACGTTTCAGAAATAGAGGATCAATCACTTCAGGGTACAGGGTTATGAAATATGAAGCTATATTACTTGCAGAGGGATTGACATTGGTTTCCATTAGAGTTGAACTTAAGATCCTCAGTACTAGAACCACAGATCAAGTTTGAATTATATGCTCACTGGTTCTTTGTGTATTGTTTTCAGCTGTATTAGGGTTCCTTCATGGGTGACCTAAATTAGGTAAGAAAAGTTTTGTTCTAAATTCAACTCTACCTAATTTGCCTCACTGCCTTTTTACCTTTGTCTTTTCTCAATTTTGGACAATTTTTTTGAAAAACAAATGAAGGTTTAATCATTAGACTGTGTGTTTTTTCTGTATTATGTTTAAGCTAGTTTATACAAGAAGCCTAACATCTATGTCAATATGGTTCATATAAACAAGGGAATTATTTCATAGAAGTCCTCTAATGTAATTCAATTTAACTAGCTAAAAGCACTCTTAGTGCCTGAGTATCTGGTCCACACTTGTGAATTCAATGAGACAAAATAATCTAAATTGTCTTTATTAGCCAGTGTTGTTGTTTGGAACAAATAATGTATAAATTGTGATAATTAGTATTTCTGACATGTTGTCAGCATATGCACCAATTTCAGGAATTATAAGTGGATGGCTAAAAAAGGTGTCAATGCTCAAAGGTCAGGTCCGGCTTCCTAGTATTGGAGGTCACCTGTATTTGCCAGTTAATTGTGAAGATTTCTGTTAATATCAAAAGCAACGACCTTTGCTGCTATGTATTGGTTTTAATACAAGGGAGGAAAAAATGAAAAACTTCTTCAGATTTAAAGTTGGTTTCTGACATGCAGATGCACATATGGGGAGGTAGAACTTCCTTTAAGACTTTCCTTTGTCAGGGATCTCATCAGCCTCTCTACCTTCACAAGGTAGGGTAAGGCTGCATAGACCCCACCTGTGGGATTACATTGGATATGTTGTTGTTGTAGGAATCTCATCTCATAACAAGACATTGTACCCTGCTGTTCAAGAGTTCATACATTGTTGAAGCTAATGTATCTGTCTGCTTATATAAGATGCTTCTGTCATCCTTTCATATCTTTTTTTTCACCTATCACAAATTTGCTTTCTCTTTGTCTATACTTCTTATTTTCTTTATTTACATTCTTTTATGGAATACTATGGAAGCAAAGAAACCTCAGGTGTCATGAGAATATTACTAACACTATTCAGAAGGTTAAAGAAAATTGCATTAACATGTTGTATTTTTGGTGTAAAGAATATGGTATAGAAGAAGTAGAACAATTGGTAGATTTCCTAGGATCTATGTAATTATGGAAATAGCTTTTAACTTTTTGGAGGTAGCCAGCATACCCATAATGCTGAAGAATGCAACTTTACCTTTATCAAAAAAATTAAGAAAAAATCTATGAATGCAATACTAACTAGTTGGGACCTGGCCTGGTTGTCTTTGTTAAACTTAGATTAGGCCTGGACATGGATAATTGTAAGACTTAGAGATCCACAAGCTTTATGAAACCCCACATTTGTGTTAAAAGACAAAACATTTAGAGTCTTGTAACTCTTGTTACTTACTGATATAAGGTTGAAACTGGTTCCTGATAAAGGTATATAGAGGATTCGTAGCCTACTCTATCTAGGTTGTGGTTGAAGCATAGTAGCTTGATTGGTTTGTCTTCTTTCTCTTTTCAATCCAAGATATAATTTGATCCGTCTTCTGGTCTATTTTCCTCATGCTTTTACCTGGTCTTCCTCATTTTCAGAAACTCCTGTACCTCAAGAATTTACTCCAATTATGACTAACTTCAGGATATTTGAGATTTGGGCCTTATCACTGCTATTGCACTTCTTGTTTAAGGTTGATACTTTATATGCTGACCCCACTTTAAATGATATTAAAGGCAATATTCTATTTCTATAGGCATCCATAGCTGCATCCGTGCTCTATAAACCACATTAGGGGTGTGTCATCAGGTTGTCATCTGTTTCTGTCAGCCATTCATGTTGATGGTCTTACCTGTTGATTGAAAATCTGCCAAAGCCCTTGGTCAACTGAGTTCTTAAATTGGGCTAGGGGGTTCAGAACCATGTAATTTCTGGTTCAAGTGGAATAAATGGATGACCCCTTAGCTCTCACTTGGGTGAATGTAATCGCTTACTTTAATGACACAAGTGATATTCTCAAGATACTTAAGTAGTAATTTCTATCAGTTACCAGTTGTCGAAGCCCATCTTACTTAGACTTTTTTTTGAAACTGGTAACAGGACCCATCTTACATAAACTTTTCATTTGCCTTGATATATTATGTGTCAAACAGGCGTAACGTGTGTATTGGTGCTTCATAAAGATCCTTCAAAATATACTAAAAGTTGAACTTATGCAACCAAATACTTACCTGGTACATTGTATGCAAGTTCACAGCAACATAGGTTGAAGCCTAAGTTTTTTAATGTTTAGTTCTCTAGTTTGTGGAACAGGGACAACACAAATGCTCTTCACAAATGTATATCCTAAGTTGTGGGCTTCTGTATCAAGCAGTACAATAAACCTTAAAAGGTAGTCTCTTACAACTTACAAGCATAGTGACAATTTTTTTAATTATCTGAGCACAAGAAATATTACTAGCAAATTTTTAGAAGAAAAGGTGATAAACTTAAGTAATAACTTCACGAAAATATTTGTAACAGACTTTTATATTCATCATTATGGGGTCTAACCTTCTGTTAACACTCACTTATGGGAGTGATAATAGTAGCTGCATCCTTGGGACATGGTTAAATCCGAGACTAGTTCATCAGATCAAGCTAGATCTCCTTATGTTATAACACTTGAGTTGAAATCTATAATATTCAAACAATTGACTTCCTGAACATGATTGTGGTCTTTGGCAGACTATTCTTAAAGTTGTGAGAATCTAAAAGTGTCTCAATTTTCAATCAAATCATACAGGTCTATTGCCTTTGATAAGTGTTTGGTCTGACAGCAGCTGAGAAGTTAGGCAGTAAAAGTTTGAGGATACTTGATATGTCATTGGGTTTATCCATTCCAACAGAAAGAAGTTAGAATTAAACAGAAAATGAATGTTGACGGAATCAGTTTAAATAGTTGCATTTCTATGAAATTACTTTTGCTTGTCACATTTCTATGGAGTTGTTATTCAGAAGTATTTAACGTTTAGCTGTTCATTTTGGGTTTTCAAGACAGGTATCTCGCTTGTGTTTCTTCTGAATGCGCATAGGAGTTAGTAGTTAGTACTACAACAGCTGTCGATGTTAGAGTGCTTAATAGTTCTTGACTTGTTCAATAATCTAGTTTATGAGAATTAGCGTCTTTTAATATGGTTTAGATGGAGAAATATGAAAAAAAAATTGTCCCTCTATTTAGTAGGGTAAGTTTATTGAGGTTTCACTATCTTTGCTTTAGGGACCTGAACTTCAAGACATTCCTGCTATATGGTGTGGGGCTAGAAAGGGGAGCTTGGAATTACATGATGCCAACCACCTTAGTTACTCACTAGTCACCATCACCTAAAGGCTGAAGGAAACCCTCATTGGGATTACCTCTCTAGGTAACTAAAAGAGCAGCTTCCAGAAAAGAAATTAATCATATTTTTTTTTATTTTTTTTGAGAATTGGTAACATTGTATTCTTCAGCATTAAGGATATGCTGGGGACCTTTAGAAAATCAGAAAAGAACAAAAAGCATAATACTTACAAGGATCCTAAGAAATTAATCATATTCTTGAGAGTACAACTTTAGCCCAAGTAGGGGCATCTTTCTTGCAAATTTGCATTATTTTCTTTTTGCGCGTGACTTAGCCCTTATATTAACTGCACAATGAACATCAATGGTTAAAGATACATTAAATAGAAAAATGAGTATGTTTTGAGTTAGACGTAGCAACTGAATAGAGAGATGTATAAATTGTTTTCTAATGCTTAAAATTGGAATTATATTTGTGCACATAAAGTGGTTGCTAGACCAATTATGTTGTATGGGGCAGAGTGTTGGTTAGTAAAGAACTCGTACGTCTAGAAGATGAAAGTAGCGGAAATGAGCACGTTGAGATGGATGTGTGGACATACTAGGAGAGATAGGATTAGGAACGAAGATATTTGGGACAAGGTGAAAGTGACTTCTATGGTGGACAAGATGAGGGAGGCTAGATTGAGATAGTTTGGGCATGTGAAGGAGATGTCCTAGTGAGAAGGTGAGATGTTGGCTATGGTGGGTCTTAGGAGAGGTAGAGGTAGACCGAATAAGTATTTGAGAAAGGTGATTAGACAAGACATGACACACATGTAGCTTACCGAGGACATGACCCAAGATAGGAGGATATGGAGGTCAAGAATTTGGGTGAAATGTTAATAGGTAGTCGAGCATTGTCGAGTTTTCTTTATTAGTACTCTCCTATTACCTTTTTCTTCGATTTTAATTTTTACCTATTATTTTCTATATAGTTTGTTCACTACTATATTTTCTTTTATTTTCTTTGCTTTGCTTGTGCCGAGGGTCTATCAAAAACCACCTCTCTACCTTCACAAGGTAAGGGTAAGGCTGCATACACATCACCCTCCCCAGATTCCATGGAGATTTCAGTGCGTATGTTGTTGTAAACTGACATGATGTTTACTCCGTGCATTATAAGAGGAACTAGGACAAACCAAAGACGAGAAAAAATGCATTTAAGTGCTTGTTTAAGTTGTACATCAGCTTTGTATGGTATCCTAAGAATTAGAGGAATTGAGGGCCCAAAAGGTTCTTGCTTGGTAAAAGGGCACTTAGTGCACTAAATTGAGATATAAGATTGGGACAAGTGCCAACTAGAGTGACAAACAAATCTCTTTTGTATATATTTTGTTTGTGTGTCTTTTAAATTCAAATTGATTTGTTTATTCTTTTTTTGTTGAAGAGATGAGGAAGGGGGCTTGAACCACCAGGCATAAACACAGTCCTTCAACCGTTACAGGGAAGAATGGGGACAAGACATCCGAATGGGACATGAAAATCTATACAGCAATCAAGGTAGTAGGTCCCTCTACTCCCTCACCCCCCCCCCCTCCTTCTTATTATTGGGTATCACAATCCCCTAAAACTCCCGAAATTTCAGTTCCAAAAATAAAATATGTTTGCCTGCGTGGATTTATGTACATACATTTTGGATTTGCTAAAGCTGTGTGGTGATTGGTTATTGATTCAAAAAGAAAAAAAAAATGAATGTAGTGAATAAATTGGGAGTAATGTATAGCTCATACATTTCGTGGTGATCTTAAATGAGTTTGCAGATTGTGAAATGAATGAAGTTAGGAGGACCCCGCATATTTACTGTCTTTGCTTTTAAAATTTGTCCTGCATTCTCATTTATGTTTGTGTGCAGGTTGCAGTATATGCCATCTAATGCATCTCTCCATTTGCCCTTTAATAATATAACATTTCATTTCCCTATTGGACTACTAAGTTTTACTTCCACTTGGACATAATTTTTTTTTAAAAAAGAGTAAAGGATAGTAACCACTTCTTTTCTTGTCGGCCGCCAACTTTTGAAATAAAATTGAAATATTTTTTGAAACAGTATGAAAACTCAAATTTGGGATTACTCAAATTTGGTGATATGCTTAATGTGTAAAGTTAGGATTACTGGCATTTAATTTTGACTCCATCCCACATTTAGTGTCTCGAGTTTGAGTTTTAGATGTCAAATTAGTCTATTTTAAGAGTAACAATCAATTAATTGAGTTTCAAATTTATTGGGGTTGTTTATATGAATCACTTATATCCATTGTGTTCTATTTGCATCCATTTTGATCTAAAAATGATAAATTAATGTATTTTAAGATTAGTTTGGTGTTTCTTAATATAACAATTATTCTTAGAGTGAGATACAATCTTAACATGACTGAGAAGAATCCAAACGATAATTCCAATTAGTTGGTGTTGCCCATGTGGATCCTTTTACTTCTAATGTTTTACTTTTAGGTTGATTTGTGTTGGTTTTGAAGGATTGCAACACTTTTGAGACATTTTTTCTATGTGATTTTAGATTTACTTTTTTTTTTGTCACTTGCTTATCATCATATCATTACAATCCTCATATCCTACTTATGGACCGATTTATTTTGAGGTCGGTGTAGAAATGACAGATCATAACAGGCATTACCTTTGTCTAATTGCGGTCATTGTATTTCTTCGATATTGTATTTTCATATATCCATCTCAATATCTGGATTTTACGACTCTTGTCTTGTAGATGTGTTGGGCCTTAGAGGTTCAATATCTAATCCTGTATAACATTATTGTTTTTACAACCGGTCTACTAAACGTTTCAAGTTTGATAGATGTATTCATCTTATTGTATAACGGTATTCTACAATACTTCACCAGTTTTACCGTCTTATTTTTGGGGTGTGTTAATTAAGTATTCATGTATCATGCCATTCACACATATGAATTGGGTGCATTTAAGCACCGGAATCCCTTTTTAGTCCCACATTACATTTGTTCTTCTTATGAGGATTAAACTTGCAACGTGCATTTGTTGTTTTATTTCAGTTCAACTTAAAACCTTTCTCTCCAGGGCGCTTCTTCATAATTCTCATCTTTGGTTTGTTGCTTTGCTAAGTCGCTAACTATCTTAATATTGTATGCAATTAACATGCATCATGTACCTCATCCAACAGTATATACTTGTACCTTGCCACTCCAACTAGGGTAAAGCATCGATTCAAGGGACATCCCAGATGCAAACCTGTGGTGGTTGGAAATCTTCATTATATCTTTATGTCCACTTTATCGTACATATTAAATCAATGTATTTGGACAGATAGAATACACCTCCTAATAGGGACATATATTCTCTAGTGAAATACATAGAACCGAAGGAGCAAAGAAAGATTAGCACCAGAAGAGATACTGGAAAATCGCGAAGGGTCTTAACACAATATGTCACAAACATAAACATAAATATGTTAGGTTATAGGTCAAATAAGGTTATAATATTAGATGATTTATCATTTTTGTTGTCTGCTAAAGCAACTTGAGTAGTTTGCTGAGAAAAAGGGTATTAATTCTGTATGACAACGATATATATATATATATGTAATGACTCTATGATGAATTCCAGTTAAATTTTTATCTTGGTAATTTGTTATGTCTTGTTATTTCAGTGTTTGTTTTGGCAACTGGCAAGTACCTTCTAGCTTCTTCATTCTTGTTGTTGCTCTAATGAGGGGTGCATGCATGCAGACAAGTATACTGCGTGCACAGTGAAAGAGAGAGCTGGAAAGGGTTGGTGAGGATAGTAAATGTGAAAGGTGATTTCTGATACTAGAAAATACTATAGCTATAAAAAAAAATCAAGTCACTATTTCGTTTGAACAGGCAGTAACACGTAAATTGAGAGGCCTAGTAATATTGTCCGCTCTCTTTGAAACGCGTTGTTAGGGTGAAAAGCATGCTTACTTATATACCGAACATCTCTTTTGTGTTTTGACAATGTGGAACTCTTGTACTAAGCTAGGGTGTCATCAGTGGCAAAGCGACATATACTCAACACTCCATCGAAAAATTATACTATGTAGCTAGGTAAAAATAATTTTTTTTACTTCTTTATATTTGACACTCCTTACTTGAAATTCTGATGACTTCGCCACTGGGTGTCACATACAATCAGTTACTGAGGCTTTTTCGATTTAGTTGAGCTCTCACCGACCATCGACAAAACTGACATATGAATGACTCTGACTCTGATATCATCTGTAACGTCCATTGGACTAGTGATATTGTCTGCTCTAGACTTATATACCGCACGGCTTTTAAAATGCATCACTAGGGTGTAAGGCCATATATCCATCATCTCTTGTGTATTTTCCTGATATAGGACTCTTATCCTAAACTAGGATGTCATATTACCTCCTACAACAGGTTAGTCTATAGTATTAATTCTTCTACACAACACAGTATATCAGTGTATTTGTTACATTCCTTGTCTAACAGTCAAATCTTTTCAACCGTTGAACTTACTAGTCCCATCTCTTTATTGTTTGTTACTACATGTAGTAGTTATCTTTTACTGGCAGTGAAGTAAAGTGTCGTTCTCTTGTTCCGCATTTTGTCATAAAACGCACTCCCATGCGTTTATCCATCAGTGCATTTACTCCTCCTCCGCCTTTCAGGCTACCCAGTATTCGAAGTCCCGACTAAATTCGGAATGTGCATTACAGGATTCATATTTTCTCCATATTTAGGGTTCGAAATCGAGACATACTTCTAATTAAAGATGGAACAGTCTAAGTACTGCACCACAACTCATGTTGGTGTTGTTGTCTATGGTGAAACATAAAAGTTTCAAGTTGGTATTAATTTTTTTTTTAAAAAAAAGAAGTATGATAAAAGGACACGGAAATGCCGTGTGTGGGCATTGAAAGCTAAATTTAAGCAATGTCTGAAGAGACAAGTTGCAGATCTTTCCTTGTTGGGGCCCTATCACACTATTCTTCCCTCATCTTCTTCCATCTCCAACATTTAATTTACTTCCTACCTTATTTACACTACAAAATTTGTCGCTTTGCATTTAACTGCATATCTCACAAACTACTACTAACTTTCTGCTTTTCTTCCTTCTCTATCTCATAACTCCTGTATACCTATCCTCGATCAATAGGGGCGGACCTAGAGTGTCGGGTACTTTGTTACTTTTGCACAAATTGTAATTTTTCTTATTAATGAATTACCTTTTATATAATACTCATATAAGCTTTGCATTCTGGCTCTACCTTCACCCCTCCCTCAGATACATTTTCGCGGGGGTGTAAGTAGATATTTTCGCATTATAATACTCAAGTTATGTCATGCGCTGTTAAAGAACTTATGCCCCGTTTCTAGAATGAGTGCATCCTTTAAGAAAACAAAAAAGTGTATTAACTAACAATTGATCCCTAGTCCTTCAGGTGAATGACTGAATATTCATGCACCATTTAGCTAAGAATGAGTGCCAGTATATAATACTATAGCAATTTGAGAAAATTCATATATAAAATACCTAGTTTTATGGTGGGAGGATCAGGGGTTCATGTGCCCCGTATTTCATCTTTAAACTCGTCACTGCTTGTTAGGCATAAGTTCAATTATTAAGGGCAAAAATTAAAGATCAGTCTATTTGAAGGACAAAATCAAAAACCAAATTCTTTATTTTGAACTCATAAGCTTCATATCCTATCTCTATCCTCCTCGATGCCCCCTCACATATTAACATTTCCCCTTGTAATTTTTTTTTTAACTACTATTGCAAGACTTGTTTGCATTTGCAGAACCAAAATAACAACTATTCATACTAACAAATTTGATATGATGGCTCAAAAAATAGACTAGGTAACCTGTTGTGACATTTAAAATCTCCAGGAACATGTTTTGTATTTTGTTGCAGGGGAATAATCCCCGAATTTACGTTTGAGATTCTTCTACAAAATTAAAAATAATACTATACAACGTTATAAAGTCACTGAAGTTAATTTAATAAGAGAAAACAAATTTAAAAAGAGAGAGAGGACATTATTCAGTACTATGATAGTTTTTTAAGTTTAAATTTCAGAATGTTCTCAACTTTGAATTTTTGAATCTTGGGAATGATTTACAGATGACATTTTGACAAGTGCTTATCGACATTCTGAGCTAGGGATGACAAGTGGACGGTGCAGTTGCAAGGATAAATTCGCATAAATCTGTGAATACTTCAACTCGTCGTGCTCATACCAAATATTTCCTTTACCACTAAACAATTAAAGATCAATCTATTTGAAGTGAAAACTGAAAACTATACAATTAAATGAATTACTTTAGCACAAATTTGTATTTGTCTAAAAATGGAGTATATTTTTAATTTGCATACCAAGTCTTATTGGCCTTTGAAGGTACAAAATAACAACTATTTATACCAACAAATTTGATATGATAGCTCAAAAAACAGACTACGTAACCTGTTGTGACATTTAAGTTTAAATTTCGAACTGTTCTCAAGTTTGAATTTTTGAATCTTGGAAATGATTTATAGATAACATTTTTGACAAGTGCCTATCGACATTCTGAGCTAGGGATGACAAGTGATCGGTGTAGTTGGAAGGACAAATCCACATAAATCCGCGAATACTTCAACTCGTCGTGCTCAGCTTTGCATACCAAAAATTTCCGTGTTCAACTTTTCCAACATAATTTATTTACCTTTTTTAAAATGAATTTTTGTATATTAATTGATGATATTTATAAAATTCTTTTTTCACTGCCCCCTCAGTATTATATTTATTATGTACACAATAATAAGGTATGTTTGATAGGCAGGATAAGGTGGAACATAAGATTTAGCTTGGATAAAATTTATATTGCTTTTGATAGATGATATAAATTTATATCGTCAACTAAATGCAACATAAATTAAATTAAATTAAATTTCAAACATAATTTTGGGATATCTCGTCTTATCATATTTAGCTTGAAATTATTTTATCCTATTTTTCAGGTGGGATAAATTAGTCCGTAGATTATAATTTTCAAGACTATAATTCAAAATAATTTATTTCGCGTACCAAACGACCTCTTAGTGAACTGAATCTGAACTCTTACCCGCATAGAGTTAATTAGCTACAGTAATCAGCATTAGTGAAGACTTTATTTAATTAGCTAAGGTTAGAGCTTAGAAGCCTTTGTCTGAGTAATTCGGGTCATTAACTTTTACCCCTAGTCACTACAACAAAACACCTTTTAGCGGTAATAAAAACTGCACGTTAACAAAGAGTATTAAAGCCTTTACCGGCATTTGTTAATTGCCGTTGGATCCAATGTCGCTAAAGGCTTTAGGGACATAAATAAAGAGTGTTAATTGCTGCTAAAAGTACATATTTAGTGGCAATTAGGCTATTGCCATTAATTAATTATCGCTAAAGATCATTTTTGATGTAGTGAGTATATATTGGTCTTTAATTTTTGCTCCTCAAGCAAATAACTTTTTCCGCTCATAATATTTAAGAAGTTATGTTCGCGTCCCCAAAGAACATATCAGTTTGATTGTTAAGGACAAAAATTAAAGACCGACCATTTGAAGGACAAAAATTTAATTTTGCAAGTAAATTCCCTAAGGATGAAAGACTGTATATTGGCTTAAATGGGGTAATACCTGCATGCAGCACAAAAGAAAAGGATTAAAGTACAAAAAAAAAGGAATCAAATATGAAAGGGTAGGTTTAGACCATTAAAGCTTATCGAAAGAAAAATATTAGAGTGCTCTGCTAAGGAAATTCAGAGTGCAAGAGTCATAACATCACTAACTTTTTATCTCAATTCATATTTTTTACAATTTGGTGGTAAATTATACTTTAACCATGATTTGTTATGACTTATGATTGAGTATCTGAATATATCATTTTTTTTAATTATATGCATTAACATTAATAAACTATAAATCCTCAAGACATATTTCAATTGATATGTTGATGTGTGTAACATATTGTATGTAATTAACTTATTTACGTAATGGACGCTTGAGAATAAACATAACTTTTCTCCAAAATTGTCTAATAGAACTACTTTATTATATGTTCAGGTGCTCCATTACAACATGTCATAATTCAAGCAATCTAAGTAAAATATAGTAACAAATTTAAGGAATTATCAATGTATTCGGCTAAAAAGAAAAGAAATTTCCATACCAAAATTGAATCACTAAAGTACATACATTAATATTGTCATAATATATAGATATAAAAATTAAAAGACAATACAGTATAACAATTAAAGTTTGGTGTCAATATTGCATACATTAGGCCTGCAACAAGTTTGGTCCACTCTATATATATTTAGGAGAAAAATAAATTAATACTTATAGTAACTTTGTTATTGAACAGTGATAACTCTCATTCAGAGAAAAGAATTATTGTTTTTATTACTATATGGAGTTTGCCTTTATAGAGAAAAAAAACACTTAAAACTGTTGCAGAGACAAATTGAAAGCAAAAACTTCTTTTTCTAGTTATATATTCTATTTTGAACTATCAATGATGTTTTGACAAGACAAAATATCTTTTTGGATTTTAATAAGAATAAATTAATTAAATCTGATCTGGTCATTCAAGACACTGTATGTTTGATTCCTGGAGCAGGGTCTAAATAAATAGATTAAGAGAATGTTTCACAAATAGAATTAATGTATGTCATTTAATTTTCTTTTCATTAAATAAGATTAAGAACTTTATTCATGTTAATGTTTGCAACAAAAAAGAAATGTAATCGTGGAAGAATCGGATCCTAACGCATGCTAACGAATCCTTGATCACAATTCACGAGCTAATATGACGCTCATAATAGAGGGCAAGTTATAAATTTCTAAAAAGGAGGTTCATAAGATATCTAAGGCGAATTTCACATCGAAATGGAGGATGAAAGTAAAGTGTTTTTATAGCATATATAGTATAAGTTCACGTGATACACACACTTTTGTGTTAGATATTCAGAGTTAAATTTGTGTGGCCTAAGCCTTGAATGAGCCCCTCGAAAGCTTGATGCAAATAAACGAATTTTTGTTCTACGTCTCCGAGCTATATATCCCCGTTTAATTCTGGTCATTGAATAAATGAAACTTTGACGAATAACTAATTGATTGCCTTTCTTTCAGTTATTCTTTCCCCCCTTCCTAGTCTATTAATAACAAAACGGATTTTTCCAATGTATAAAATCAAAATTCCAATGGCTTTGACTACTCTAACCTTTCCGGGCGAAAACGAACAATTCGTGCTATGTGACCCGCGATAAATATGGTATCATAACTTGAGGTGTCATCAGTATAGTGGTGGGGCGAATCTCCACGGGGATGTTGTATCCCTTAGAGAAGGTGTACATATATATGATGCTCATGACGGAGGAAGGGTCAGAAAGACATACGCATCGTTGGGAAATCCAAGGGAAGGGCATTTGAGGATTTATCATTAATATGCTTGTTATATACATACATGCATATATCATATATGTATATGTATGGTTTTTTATCGACATTAAAAATTTTAAAAATTGAATTTATTTTGTTGTATAAATTAGGTATAATAAACGTAAACTTGTGGAGTAGTATGGCAATATTTTTTATGCATGTTAATATGTAAAAGGTGTCTTATGAATTGAAGTTTAATTAGTGGGTCCAATAAATTTGATATATGGAGGTAGCTACGGCTACAATAAAGCCACTGTCGTTGAAGAGGCCAATTACCTGACAAAACTTTGCACAACATTCAATTTGACAATGGTTCTCGTATTATACTAACCAAATACTAATAATAATTTTATTATTTTTTTTGTAATTACTAACAAAGCAGAAAACTTGAGAAATGTCGGTAAGAATTGTGGTAGAGTGGTAAGTACTCATTTATATTTAACTAGACGTCTCAAATTTAATTGGACTCCAATGTGAATGCCGGACATTGAATGAAAAAACAAAAAGATAAAAAAAAAAAAAAAACTAAGAAAGAGCAAGACAAACCCTGTTTGAAAGACTTTGCTAAATTTAACAAAGTTTTGATGAAAAAGGAAAGTACTAGTGAAGATCATGCAAGAGGCTTTTTTGGTGCTTTGCAATCACTACTGTAAAACCTAGAACCTAAGTCTAAAAAACAATACAGACTTGGCCAACTATGAAGCATATATTTGCTCAAAAAGGGAAATTTTTTCTGTTTCCCACTTGCTGTCCGACTATTCTGAAATCACGCCGCATAGGGCTCCATCCGGGGGAAGCACTCCCTACCAAGAATCTTTTCATACTTAGGGCTCGAACTCAAGACTTTTGGTTAAGGGAGGAGCAATCTCATCCATTTTACCACAATTTTTGGTGGTCAAAAAGAAAAGTTACTAATGAGAGTAAATTAAAGGATTGTCACACTATAATAAATAAAGAATTTAACGATAATAATATAATTGTCACTATATTATATTGAGCAATAATTATATGAAATAATTATTTAAAGACTTTAGCAATTTTACGTATAATAACATTAATTTAGTTGTCATTAAATACTTTTGCGGCAATACTAAACGGAAAAAATCAATTCTAACTTGGAGTGTTTATTGAAAATAAACTAATGTCACAATCAAGGACAACGAAAATTAAATATGATCTAGACATTAACACGGTTTCTTTTTCTTTTTTTCTTTTGACACTCTCGAGGTACTAGCAAAAACATATATTATTATTTATGTAGACATTGACATGATTTCAAACAAGAAAAGAGTTTGCAGTGTCTTTCTATTAGGTTCAACTTACAGGCTATATATGTAAAACCAGCTAGGTAAATGTTATAGTACATATAGTGATGGAATAAAAAAATAATTAAAAAAGAGATTAAAAATATAAAGAAATCAAAAGGATTATAACACTTTGTTACAGACATATAATTTTAACCATATATATCTGTAATTTTTCGCTAAGATGGTTTGGTATTATACTCCAGCTAGTTGATTTACTGGATTTGAAATTAATTATTTATAATAAATTTACGTGTGTAGAAAGTTTGAGCCATGTGGAAAGGTGAACTTTGTAAAAGTGTTTATTTATTGAGTTTGGATAAATTCATATCACATTACTCCAAATAGAAAAGTATGGAAGTCGAAGATTAGGGCAAAAAGTTAATAGGTAGCTAAGTGTAATCACCCGTTATGTGGAATGAATAGGGGGCTAGCCTCACATCCTCTTATCTTTATTCAGTAATAGTATTTAGTAATCGCATAGTTCTTTTCAATGTTTTTTGCTATTTGTTGCTCCATTTTGTTTTGTAACTTGATAGTTGCGATCTTTTCTTTTTTCCTAGGATCCTTTTCTAAATAACTTTACTTTTTGAGTCAAGATATATATCATAATCTACTCATGAAATTGTATTAAATATACTATTATTGATCGATAAATTCATACCTTATCTGTTAAGAAGTCCCACATCGGTAGGGTGATGGAAAATTAGTCTCTTTATATGGACTTGGACAAACCTCTCCTCATGAGCTAACTTTTGGAATTGAATTAGGCCCGGGTGAATTAGACAATCTTACCAAATGAGCACACAATTCATAAACAAAATATTAGAATATCCTAAAGCACCATCACATATGGTAAATTTTCTTTTATTGCAAAATAAATGATGGTCTTTTTTAAAATAAAAAATATAAATTATAGATCAAAATTTAAATTTTTAAAAAAATTTGAAATTTCAAACCATATTTTCTTGAAAAGTTTGAAATCCTAATTACAAATCATAATTTCATATCGCAGTCCAACTAAAGTAAAGTGCATATAGACGAGAAAGGTAAAGTTGGTGTTTTAGAATTTCACCAAACTTTTTTCTTTTCATCATTAACTTATTATTATAAAGCTTGTTCGTACTCTTTCGACGTCACTGTATACTTAAAACTCATATATTACATTACTCCATTATTATTCTCTTTTAAATATTTACTTATACAACACCCTTAGCTTTATTTATTCAGCAATAAATATCCATCCATTCCTCTCTTAACGTCTCTCTCTATTGCCTTTTCTAGATCTCCTCTTCTTTTTTTTCTCTCTATCTTCTAAAAATTTCCTTCATACTGTCACTGACATACATATTATTACCTTTTTTTGAACGTACCGTTGAAAATGGATGGTGACCAAAGTTTATCTGATTTATTTGAAGATTCCGAATGTGACATCTTCAGTATTTTAGAGGCTTTAGAAGGCGGTGGAGGTGGAGGTGGAGGTGGAGGTAGTAGTAGTATTAATTCGGAATTTAATAATAATACCAACAACCAGACTACAACGACCACAACCACAACCACGACAACAACGTCTGATGAAATTACGGGTTTGGTGTCTGAAGAAGGGAGGAAGAGGAAGTTAGTTTCTCAGAAATCTACGGGTTCGAGTGCAACTTTACAAGAAGAGGAAACTCATGAAGCAGATACACCAAGTAGCAAGAGGCAAAATTTAGCGGCAGCGGCGGTTATAAGTGGTGGGATGGAAAATAAGATTTCTCATATAACAGTTGAAAGGAACCGCCGCAAACAAATGAATGAACATCTTTCTGTGCTACGCACTTTGATGCCTTGTTTTTATGCTAAACGAGTACGCACACTTCTTCTCTTTTCATTTTTTTTCCAGTCCATCGGTCTACAGAAAATAACCTTTTTAATTTTTAAAAAAATTAATGTTTGCGTATATATGTCATTAAGATATCATTCGTGGAATTATACTTAGCTTATTGTTGTCGCGTTTAAAACCACAAATTTTACTTTAGGGATACTTTGCTATATGCCACTAATTATATTTCTTTCATTGTTGATTATTTTTTTTTACAGACAAATCGTAATAACACATATATAAAACATAATAAAAGTAAAAGGAGTTTTGATATGGGGGTAGGAGGGTTGGAGCTGGGGGAAAGGTTACTTTTTATACCTGATAAATTTTGAATTCTTTGATTTATATATATATTTGTTTATTTCTATTTTAAACTGCTTTAGTGAAATTTCTAATTTCCTCGGAGTTAATATCTTTGATGGTCACTCTACTATCAACTATTGCACATAAAGTCATTCAACCTATTTAATTGTTTTTTCATTAAAATTTACTGACATGAAATTTTTATTTTCTAACCAAAAAAAAATTAAAAACAAAATATATATCCATTTAAATCATTTAATGACTCACCCCACTTGATCCGACCCAAGTGATAGTTGATAATTGGGTGGAAACATGCATGTTGAAGATATAAAAGGTGTTTTTTTTTTTTTCTTCTAATGTTTTTTATTTGTGGTTGTGTAATAAATAGGGTGATCAAGCATCAATAATTGGTGGGGTTGTTGATTACATAAACGAACTACAACAAGTTCTCCAATCACTTGAAGCCAAAAAGCAACGCAAAGTTTATAGTGAAGTTCTAAGTCCAAGAGTACTACCACCACAACTAGTCCCAATTAGTCCAAGACTAATAACACCTTCACCATTAAGTCCAAGAAAACCACCACTTAGCCCCAGAATGAACTTACCAATTAGCCCAAGAACCCCACAACCCACAAGTCCATATAAGCCTAACAATAATAATAATAATGCTAACAAGCCACTTGAACCATCTCCTACTACTTCATCAAATTCTTCCATTGATAGTCATGTCAATAATGAGCTGGCTGCTAATTCAAAGTCAGCCATTGCTGACGTGGAGGTGAAATTCTCTGGCGCGAATGTCATATTGAAGACCGTGTCTCCACGTATTCCTGGCCAGGCTGTGAAGATCATTGCTGCTTTAGAACAACTCGCACTTGAAATACTCCATGTTAGCATCAGTACTATTGATGGTACCATGCTCAACTCCTTCACCATTAAGGTACTGTAACTTTTACTTTACTTTCTTAAACTCCGTGTAACATTAAAAAGGAGAAAGTATATAGTATCACGACTATATAACTTAAATTCATTAGGTTTACTCAATTTACTCCCAAGGTACATACTTAATATTATGAAAATTAGTTTTACCCTAGAACGGAACGATCTGAAAAGGTCATTTGAATGGTAAGAAGACAAGAATATCATTTTCTCTTATTTGTGAGTACCTTTTTTTGGCTTTCACTTGTGGTAACTTATACACATACATCATTTTGGTATAATTAACCTAAGCTTGCTCCAAATATATATGACTACTATATATCAACATGGACAATATCATATATAGTTTAAAAGTTTTGAAATAGAGCTAGATAGACATGACTAGTTTGAACAATTGAGGAAACACTTTTACTAGCAACAAAAAGCTAGTAGTATAATACTAGTTGTGATTCCAGAAGTTCCTTGTAATCAAATGATTCCTCTTTGTGAAACAGACATGTGTGGGGAACACAAACTTGTACTTACTAGGTAACTTTTTTACATACATAATATGCCACCCTTTTTGACAACACACTTCTCTATTTTGTTTATTCAGATTCCTCTAAATTATCAGTAGTTTTAATTACTTCTAAACTTGGTTGACAATCGATGTATATATAACATAAGTTAAAATTTAATTAGAGAATATGTAGATATATATGTGGTATCATTAAATTAGTGAAGATTTCAAAGCTAATGATTGGTAATTTCTTCCCATTTTTGGCAGATTGGAATTGAATGCCAACTTAGTGCTGAAGAACTGGCTCATCAGATTCAGCAGACATTCTGCTAAGAACAGTAGTCATTACTCTTTAGTAATACTAGTCGTAATTTTAGTACATTTTTCTTCTTTTTTCTTTTTTTTTCAATTTGGGAAAATTAGAAGTGTCTCATTCTAGTAGAGATCTGACTAGGGAGCTGTAACAATAAAAAGAGAATGTGGTACGTACGTAGTTGAGGTCCGTATAGATTGTAATGACTTTTATTTACTAGTAGTCGATCGATCAATTAATTAATTATATATGACCTCCTCGATCTTTGTATTTTCATTTATGTACACTCGATTTCTAGTAGTAGCTGTTTTATTGTTACCTTCAAAATTTCTTATATGATCAAATTCCATGGTACTTTTTCAACAATAATTTACTAAAAATACATTTTCAGATAAAAGGTTTAAAATATTATTTTGTGGATTATAAGAATGACTCTTTATAAAGAGGAAATACATAACTACAATATATATATTTACATCTATTACCCTATCTCTCCTCACACCCCCCAACCCAACCCCACCCCATCAAGTTGAAGCATATGAATCTCTAAGCATATTATGCTCTATATATGAATTAGGGGTGTCAATGGTACGTGTTCGGTCGGTTATTTTTAAAAAATTATACCATCTCAATTTTTCGGATATTTTATAATATATAACCAAAATTAAACTTTTTAAAACCAATCAAATCATATCGGTTTCTCTTCGGTATCGGTACGGTTCAGTTAATTTTTCGTTTTTTTTTTACTTTTAAAATATCACCTCAAAATATACTACCATTAATATATTTCTTTCACAAATATGTTCTTGAAAAAACACTTCAATTCTTCACCAAAAAGACAATAATGTAAAACATTGTTGCCGTATTGTTTGATCTTAAATATTTAATAACAGTGTTTGGATAGGTTTTGTTGTATTTTTTGATAGAGTATTTATTATAGTATCTTTTAATTTTAAACCTAATTAAAGAGTAAAGACCCAAAGTAGTCTAGTCACCAGAGGCCTAGGACCTAAGTTATACACTTAAATAAAAGTCCACGATTTTATTTAGAAAATAACATAAATCGATTCGATTGATTTTTCATATTCTTTTGACCCCTAATATGAACAATCAAAATTTGTCTAGCAATTTTTTTAATTAAGCGATTGGTTATTTTTTTAAAAGTTCGATAAGTAAGGTCGAAACTTCAAGACCGCCCTTCTGAAGTTCATTCTTACAAATAATGTGATCACGATCGCATCTTTTTTTTTTCTTTTTTTTGGGCCTTGTATCTTGTATAAATATTTAAATCAGAACTCACAAGCAAAAAATTAATAAGTAGTTGAATACAATATGATAGTACAGTAAGTATTCTTCACACATTGATTACATGTAAGACATTGAATTTACTTTTGGTATTTTAATTACAATTTTGAAGTGAGATCAGAAATGACAGTTTGTACGGCCGTCTTATTTAGCCAAATTTAAATTCCTGTACGTAGCCACATAAAAACTTAAATTCTCCAGCTTTTATTTTCCCTTCCTTACAATGAATGTAGAGTCATGCACTGCATGAGTATTTATTAATTTTTTCCAGTGTAAAGAATTTTTACTTTATCATGTCATATTTACTTGTTATAGTGAATCAAGAATTCAAAAAAAAAAATATATGGTAAGAAAATTCAATAAATTATATATATGCAAGATAATAAAATTCAGTTTCGTATAACGTATACTTTTAACATTTTTTTTCTAGTTTGAATCAATTGAACTCGCACCCCTCTGCCTCCATTCTTGATTGTAACAAGCTAGACGACAATATATCTTTATTTTTAAGATTACAAATTTCACAAAAAGTTAGATATATATAGATATCTACCACTAGCAATTAAATTTAGTTTCAGATAGGGATACAAATGAAGATGACATGATTATCTTATGATCTTTACTAGCATAGTCCTAAGCTAGTCTCTAGCCTAACAACTTTAGATTTTGTATTAATGGAAAGACCTGAACCTATATGTAGTACTGATCAGTTCTAAATAGGTTTTAAAGCCAGAAAACTAGCTATAAGTGATCCTTCAACAACCCTTAGCCTTACAATTGATTGACTACTTCCAAATATTGTAAGATAAGTCTTTGGTACACTATTACGGTGATAAACAGATTCTTACTGAAATAGTGTGCATGGTAAGATACCTAATTTTATTCATATGAAAACATTACTATATTTTTTCTCATCAATTCAATCAAAGTATCTGTGGAAATAGCTATCCAATGGACATTTTTCAGTGGGAAAACAGAGATTTTTTTAGCAGTGGTAACTAATGATGCAATTCTACTCCCTTTATAATGTTTTACAAGTTTAATTTACTTTGCCTAGCTAAACACAAATTAAAGTTTTGTGTTGATGAAATTATAGATATTAATGTAGTATATATAGAGAGAGTTAATATATGTACTCAGAAACAGAAGGTTTGATAACTAAGAATAATAAATGGCCAAGAATACGTAAGTGCTTGTTACTATATGCCTATATAATATATATAGAGACTTTAAGATCAGTATATAATTATAGTCTATAATAGTACGTATATTTTCGAAAAACTGATAGTAAAAGGTACATATCCATGTATACACTACCGTACAAACAGCTAGCAAAAAGAGATGTGAAGGCTAAGTTCGTTGAGGCCCTCCGTTGGATCGAATCTCATCAAACGAGAGAGACTACATTGACCCAACGGTGGTCACTCAATCGAACATTCTTTGTCAAAAAATTTATCACGCATATATTGTATATAGGTCCATAATATTTTAAAAAATATATATATATATTAAAGTTTCAAACACTCACAACGAAATTTCTAAAAGAAAATTGAATTATAATATAATTATATAAAGCAAGGTAGATATAGGTAAGGATTACAAATAGTAGAGTTGAATTTGGACAGATTATATACTTTTACGGATTAATTTTCAGATCCCTAGATATAAGAGAATATGATAATTTGGCACTCAATTCATCTTTTTATTAGACAAGAAAATCCAGGAAGAGTTCATAACAAAATGAGTTGATTATTTTATATTACTACTAATAAAGATTTATAAAGTAAAAGTGGAGATATATACCATATATATATATGGGAAACTTACGTAAATATATTATATTAGAAAAATATTTACCATTTATAATAATAATATTATTTTTTCACTTGATCACTTTTAATACATTTATAATACACTTTTAATACATATTACAGAGAACAATTTATAGAACACATATAATACAAGTTTTATTCATGGATAATATATTTATCACACATTTTAATACACTTATAATACAATGTATCAATTTCTTACCAAACAAGCATAATATATTTTTAAAAATAGTTATAATACATATATATTGCACACATAATTCACTTTTAATACATATTGCAGATTTAACATAGTAATGCTATGTATTGCTATAAATGGTAATAAATAAAAAGTATCGCTAAAATCAGTAATTATTTATTAAAAAGTATCGATCCATGTAATTTTTCCTATATATATCCACATCGTGCATGAAAGCTAAAAAATGGTTAATGTAAACTTATTTGTAATTGTATGACAATCCAATTCCATACATCTATATAAAGCAATGCATGAGGTCCAATATATATATATATAACAACTTTACACTTTTTTTCCCCCAAGTTTGAATAAATTAGAAATTTGTGTATTGTGTTATTTAAGCGTGTTTCAAATATTTATATTATATGGTCCCAAAAAAAAAGATGCATGAGAATTCTCTAAGGTCATCAAAGTAGGCTGTGACGGACCACATTTGATTGTGACTACTCTCTGCTACTAATATTAGCAAATTAATGATTATATATTATATTTACTTTTATTCAATTTTATATTTACTATATATTATAGAAAAGAAAAAAAAATAGAGAGTAGGAAATTGCATTAATCGTTCATTGTTTTGTGCAGGGATATGGGAAACCAATTGAGTGTTACGTGACGTGAGTAGACGTTTTATTATTTTGCATGAATTTAATTTTTATGACAGATATATACTACTCAATTGTATGTCTGGTGGCTAGATAAGCCAAATTTATATTCTGCATGAAACAATAATACAGTTATATCATTTAATTTATCTGTTCAAAAAATTTATCCCAAAGACATTTCAAATAATTGGTTTGGTGTTAACACGTATTTTGCTATATAATAATATAAAATATTCAACGGAAAAATGATAAGATGAAAAATGATTTATACACGGACAGTTGAAAAATGATACAACTCATGAGGACCAATTTTGATTCTTTTTTTCATCAAAATAAATCGAATTTGAAATTTAATAGATAAGATAAAAATGTTTGTTTGATTACGTAGTTTTAAAAAAGAAGAAGGAAAAACTATCTTATTAGACATACATTCATACCATATCTATTAACTCTATCTATACTTTCAAATAATTACGTATTTTACCATTAATTAAGAGTTTTCTACCATATGTTGAGGAAAATACATCTAGATATATGTAGTTTTGCTACCAGATAAACCAAAATAGGGAGAGAAGCGAGGGAGATGGGAAGGGAGATAGTCATGTGTCCCAGATAGTCAGATACATGCGAGTCACACTAGATACACGTATCTATATGTATCTGGTGTGATCCACATGTGTTTAGGATATCATCTACATAGGAGAGCGGAGAGGGAGATGGGAGGGAGGCGAGGGAGATTTGTCTATGTATCCCAGATACATGCGAATTCACTTTGATATAGCGTATCCAGAATAAATCACAACTAATTTTGACCATATATATCCTGAAATACATGTATCTAAACGTATCCGGACACACCAAAATCTAATAAGATTCATAATATTATAAACTAAAGTATATTTAAGTAATTTTCTCCTGAAATTTCTTTATTTTGGGAATTGCTTGTATCCAATGAAATCCAGCAGAAGTGCCTAACAGGCGAAGTCTATGAAGTATCCTAAGAGGAATACATAATTGGGCCTGTTATCTGGATCTACTTGGGCTTGGGTCTAAGCTAATTGGGAATAGGGAAAATTTTATGACAAACAGATTTTATGAAATAACGCTCTATAGGTATAGTTTACATAATTACATTTCATGGGTATAGTTTAGTTTGTTATGGAGCTTTAAATATGTATAAAACGTTTTTTTGGTTTTAAATTTATACAATATTTTATTTTTTTAATGAATGGAAACATAAGCGCTAAATACGGTAACAGTAAATTTACATAATCCCATGATTTAAGCTAAACGTCCAAAATAAAATATTTTCCCAAGAAAGAGTTCTATAGCGATACAAAGACGATACCAACTTGTTTCCTCATACGATTGAAGCATCGGATTAGTCTATTTTTTTGTATATTCAACGATAGGTAAGGTTTCTTTGAAGGAAACTTCATGTTTTGAACTGGAAGAGAGTACACAATTGATTTGTATAGCGTAAATATTTAAACGATTTTTTTTGGTGTGTTGATTGTAATGGTTTATAAAAAAGAATTCTCTATTTTCCCTTGTTTATACAATAGATAAATCGTATATTAACAATTCTTTTCTAAATTTTTGTTCAAAAATTTTTATGACACGATTTGTATATATGAATTGATTATATTGGATATACATGAGAAATCATGTAAAATTCTTTTACAATGTATATGTGTAATTAATTGTATAAAATTCATATGTCAATTGTATATATGACAATCGTGCATGATTCGACAAAAAAGATGTGCTGTAATTTCTTAATTTTTGGTGTAATCTGTTTGTATATATGTTTGCGTAAGGTTTGTAATTGTACCATGTTCATACTTTTATATATATGTATAATTACATTCTTTTATGCAAAACTAAAAATTTGTATAAATAAACTATATTTGTATTTGTATTTCCTTTGTATATATCTATAAACTTTTATGTGTATACTTAAATATAAAAATATACAACTGTCTCAAGCAATTTGTATATACTACCTTAATATACAACTCACTATATACATAACTTCAAGTAATTTGTATATAACTAATAATATACACAAATTACAGTATACAATTGTGATTTAGGCATAAAATGTACGAAGACTTCAAGTAACCTTTTATATGAGCAACAAAATATACAAATAACTAATACAAGTGTGATTTAAGCAGGAAATATACGATATACATATATCTATATACAAATCTGATTTAATCAGAATATATATATACTTTATGTATATTTGCACATAACTAACGAAATATACAAATATCTATCTGGAATTATGTTTTAAGCAAATACATGATGTTCTTCAGATTTGTCCAGATCTCATGAAGCAGATTCAATCTCCTCTGAATCACTGTTTATACATTTCTCTTACTTCCTCCTTCAACAATTTTAATGTCGCTTGCATTCGCATTGTTGATGACTTTCTGAATTGCAATTGGGTCATTTTTTTTCTTGGATCTCAATTCTTCAATAGATTTTTTATCTTGAACTTGTTTAGATTTTGTCATAAACCCTGCATTGACCCCAAAATCCTGAGTTAAACCGATTGAAAACGAAGCTGGATTGTCAACAACTTTGACATGCAAATGGCGTACCTCTCGTAATCCTCTTAGATGGAGAGGAATCATCCATTTTGTTTTTGAAAACTGATAATCTGATAAGTAAGAAAGAATTTTTTGAAAAAATTATCAAAAAACTAACAAGCATAATACATATACAATTGTTGAAAACAAAAAAAAAGATTCACCCACGATTTTTGCGGTTACCTGCGAAAAGTGAAAACACGATGGAAGAGTGATTTTAGGAGAAAGATATGGAATGAGGATAGGAGAGATAAATTTGATTTTATATAAAATTATATACAAAAGCATATGAAGGGCTTTGTTGGTTCGGTATACAAAGAGGTGGTGGGTCCCATTAATTGTGACAAAAATCTGAAACTATATTTATTGACGGTAAATAAATTAAACTATATTCTTATTAACTAATAACTAGGGATGTTTGCCAACTAGCGTAATTTTTCTTTGGAAGGGAATATACGTGCAGAAATCAATATGGGCCCGTATAAATTGGAACCGTTTCCTATTAAAAATAATAATTGAACCGACAATGAATAAACCCGAATAACATAACGTCTGTTGGTAACGGATGCCAAGGGCGAAAATTTGTTTTTTTTTTTTTTAGAGTTGCTCGAAAATGCTTCAGATTTCGTAAGTTTTTTTTTTTCAAAAACCCCCATTGAAGGTTGTCCCGAAGTATCGATAGATTTCGCTTTCTTTAATATTAGGGTTTAAACTAACTGTGGAGTTTTCAGTTTCTCTTTGAAACAATTGTATATTGAAATAGTTGCTGATGTTGGGAGATGAAACATGGACTGTAGTAATGAGTCTTTGAGGGTCGATATGGGGGTAATAGTAGGAGGAAGTGGAGATACTACAAATTGTATGAGTGGTTTGAAAAGTGAATCGGGTTATAATTGCAATCAGTGTGTAAATCTGGAAGAAAAGATCAAGACAATCGAATGTAATTGTTCCGATTTGCGGCAGGGGATTGAACAGGAGAGAAATGAGTTTAAATTGCTTGAAGGTAAGTTTGAGGTGTTGAAGAGAAGGAATCAAGAGTTGGAAGAGCAGATTCATCGAAGAGAGAGTAACGGCAGTAACGAGGGAAACGAGGAGGAAGACAAGGTTTTGCAATTGATGATCGAGAACAGTGTATTGGAATGCGAGAAAAAGAAGGCTGAAAGTGATGTTGAGTATTGGAAATCCAAGTGTAACGAGTTACAGTTGACAGTGGCGGAATTGGGGAAAAAGTTGGATGCAAAAGCAGGAGATACAACTTCAACTAGAGTACATCAAGTAAAGGGGCTGCAAGATGAATGTGATAATTTAACCCAGAAAATCCATCTGCAAGTAGTTGATGAAATGCAAAACAAGGATGCAAATCCTTTTTTCTCTCATGGAGAAATTGGACCTCTACTATCTCAAGATTCAGGTACTATCATTTTGTCTAACCAATTATTGTTGACAAGTTGTAGAAATCATGTTAGGAGTTTGAAGTTTTGGATATATAAAAGTTGTGTTAGTGCTGGTATGAACGCATCCGTTTGAAGTTTCGAATACTAGTTACAGTATACACATATATACTAGTTATAGTATACACATGTATATCTCACCTAATACTAGTTATTAAAAAATATGTTTAAAATGATGTGAACCTCTTTCTTTAATATTTGTATTATTTTATTTATTATTTGTTTATTTTGTTTATCATAATTTAAATATTAGGTATAAGGTTAAAATATTGATTTTAAAGTTTTAATTGTTAGGGCTTTTAATATATAGTTCAAATAAGAAAAGATTTAAAAAACAAAATTTGAGTCAATTTTAAAGTAATGACTAATGAGTATTGGGAGTTCTTACCTATTACAAATAAGTAAAATGTAATAGTTATAGCTTTAATAAATTTCAAAGTAGTACTAAATAAAGGCCACTATTTAATATTTTGTTAGGGTTTCCATATATTCATATATTTTAATAGTTCTTTTCCCATATATTTTGGAATATATTTTAGGAGGCCATTAGAAAACCTTCATTTTTTTTTCCATATACGTACATATGAGTCTTCCCACGTACACAAGCAAAACTTCCCATAGACTTAGGAGTCTTCCCAACTATTTTAGGATTCCTTCACATATACAACCTTTTCATATATTTATTGTATAGTCAATATTCAATATTATAAAGATGATGAAATAATAATTTGAGAAAAATAGTAAAAAGATGATTTTGTTTACGGAAGACTCTGTCTTTAGAAAATTTTTATCAATCAACATTTATATGGATCTTCGTACTTTAAGGGGACCTTCATAGTAATATAGATATTTTGCTTTAGAAAGAATTCTTTTACTTATTCCATTTGCTTATTGCTTTTGATGGACATGAAAATCTTTAGCAAAAACTCCAATCTTGCAAGCCAAGTTTGTGAGAGAAAACAAAGCTTTACTGTCTGAAAGTGGCAATAACTGTGTTAACAAAGTGAGGAAGCGATTGACATTTGAAGAAGAAAGGGGGTCTAACAAGAGGATGGCTCCTTCTACACCAGCTGGTGAAAGTCCTGCAAAAGTTGTTATTATTGACATAACTGAAAGTGATGATGAAAGAACTACTGGTCCTCCTTATACATCAATAATGGGAAGTGATTATGAAACTTCTGTTCCCCTCGGTACACCTCCCGTGCCAGGAATTGCTTGTAGTGTACCTTTCTGTGGATCTGGGAGCACCTTGTCCAATTCTGAATTGCCTTCAAAGAATGATTCAAAGATGACTGTCATTGAGCAAGTTGAAGACAGTGACATGGTTTGCCATGATGAGGAGCCTTTATATGTTCCAACTATAAAAAGAAGAAGAGCTTCTAACATAATTGCTAGTGACAGTGACACCGATGATGATGATGATAAAGTTCCAATCTGCATGCTCAAAACTAGGCATTTTCGTGAAAAGAGCTCCAATGATCATCCCAGAGGCCACTCAACTCAAACCGGTGATTCCGAGGATGAAGTCAGGAATTTGTCTAGTAAGCGGCGCCTAGTGAAGCTAAGTCAATGCGAAGGGAAAGGTGGTGGTGGCAATGATATTGAAGAAGTGTCTGAAGGAGAAAGCTTAGGTGGATTTATAGTTAGCAGTTCTGACATCTCAGATGATGATGACATCTCTAATTCTGATGGTGCATTGCAAAGTAATTCTTCTGTAGCTGAAGATTTGATAACTGATTCAGAGTATGTATCAGAGAGTGATACAGATTATGGTGAGATAATATCGAGAATTCGAAGAAAAAAAGGTGATAAATTAGAGTGGGAGTTTGAGGGGGACATGCTTGCTGCCTTTGGTAAGGATCCTGAATTATGTATGAAGGCCGTTTGTGTTTTGTATAGGCAGCAAACATCTGAGGAGCAATGTAGTAAAGGAACAATAGTTCACAATCAAAGAGGTTTTAGCCACTGTGATGCCTTCAGGTATGTGCTTGAATGAGATGTGAATACTACATAATCTATATATTGCAAAAACATGCACATTACAGTCCTTAAGTGGTGTTGGTCTGGATGAACGGAAACTTATTTTAGCTCTACATGGCTAGTTCTAGTATCTCCACTATGGCGTTAACTCTTTGTTTGTTGTAACTTCTCCAAGCTCATAGCCTACATAAGATAAAAATACATGATTAAAAATGTGTCGGCATAAACTTTTTTGTCAATGTTAGTAATTTTCCATCTCTTACAATTTTTTTGATAACCATGATGTTTGGGCCAGCTTGTGTTCCTCGACTAATTCCACAATGTGTATGTTACCTCCTACCATCTACCATCTACCATCACAGGTACCGGGTAGTCGGGTACAATTTGGATGTCTTATATATCTGGGATACTTTAGTTTAAAAAGAACATTGACTTATTATTGAATTTAAGGATTAATAATCTCCTCCTCTCGTAAATTGTGTTGTTAAGCATGATACACTTTGGTCGTAATTTCTTGATACCTTTGATGCTGGACTGCGTTTTGGGTGACCCGTGAATCTGTGATATAGACACATTTCATCGTATGACTGTATGACAGAAGGCCTCGTCTGTCGAACTCCCATTTTTATTCGATTTTGAAATTCGGGGAAAGAGTGATAGAGCGTGAACTTACGATGGAAGAAATTGTCTCGAAAGACCTACAATTTCTTGGAATCAATGCAAACTTAGCTAAAGACATGGGACAAAGGAGGAAAAAGATCCATATGAATGTGATCTACTAGTTGGGATTAGGTTTTAGTCTTGTTAGAGGACTTCCAATATTATCATTATTAAATTTACCCTTCCCAGACCCCACTTGTGGAATTACACTAGGTATGTTGATGTTGTTGTTGTTTTTGTTGTTGTTGTTGTTGTTTGTTTACATATAGTTAACTTATTTTCACTTTTACTTTATTTGGAGTGGGTTTAGCCACTAAACTGAGATAGTGAGAATTCATATAGCCAACTCTAACTTGGTTGGGATTGAGGCGTAGTAGAGTTGTTGTTGTAGTAGATTTTACACTATTTGAAATCTGCAATCAATTCAGAAATCCTAAGTGTAGGTCCTTGAACTATGGGAAACAAGTGAATTAAGTCCCAAGAAGAGCACTTCTGCACTATTGAAGGCATTAAGATCGTGATCCTTGGCTTTCCAACCACTTATTAAGTAGAAAATTTTAAGATTTGAAGATAATCCAAGAGAAAGAGAAAGGCCTTGATCTTTGCATTCTCAAAAGGAAGTCGAGTTGGATCATGAGGTTAGCTTGTTCAAAAATTTGATGCTGGTTATTCGCAAAACTTCAAGCTGTAGGTAATCGCTTGAATGACATATTTGGACTCTGTAACTTAAGTGTAGGATAGGCTTGTGAAGTCAATTTACAGATAAATTTGAGTACTCGAGGACCACCTATGACCTTGACTAAGTACTCCAGTGAGTCTCACATAAAAATGTATCACCTATGATTGGGACCCCAAGACTGATACAGGCTTGTCTAAGATGGGATGGTTATTTCTGATGCAATTTGTTAAATGCCATGTATAGATCATTCTTTAAAGGTTGACGTTTCATTATGTATTTATCACTTGGTTTGACATTTCTGATTAGACAGAAAAGAATCATGTAAATTCAGAGGGTTTGCTCGGCTTCTTCCAAAAGAGTTCATAGTGTATAAGAGAAGGAAATTATTGCTGGGACAATACGTTAGGCCAGGGAAACTTGGGATTGATGTTTTCTCTGCAAAAAGGATGACTGCAAAGGCAGCAAATCTGTAAAATATGAACATTCATTTGAAACATCTAAAAGTTATTCTTTTAACCAGAAAGGCATTTGGGCATTGATCCGATTTTATGCTTCTTTAACTTGCATTGAAACAATGCTGGATCGCTTTGTATGTTTGGGTTACTCTGATTTCATTAATTTACTGTCACATTACAGGGGAAGCACCTTGGCTGAATTTCTTACTGCTGGAGATCCGCAAGGTGATATGATGAAGTCCGTGAAGGAATTGCAAGCTTATGATCCCAAGGGTATTGAACTGTGCACAACTTTGGCGACAAGATACTCTAAGCAGCTGTTTTCTATTTACAAAAACAAAGAGGATCCTTTTTTCTCAGCTCCTTGACATAGTATGTATGGTTTGTTTCCTTTTACCCAAAATGATGGTCCAAAATCACTCTTCCTAACCTTGATATAGATTACATCTTAGCATGTTAGTCAGTCCCTCTGTATATACAACCTAAATTATAGGTGCTTTTGCTATCAAGAATTAACTATTACAACTTTTGAGCCTCAATCCCGAGAAAGTTGGGTCGGTTACTTGGATCCTCACTGACCATGTCACCGGTTTAAGCTTGCCTCGACCAATGAAAGATGTGCTGAAGTATAGCTGCTGCAGCAGCTGTTGGATGTTCTTTGGAGAGGAGTATGCTTGCTAGCATTATTAGATCATGAAGGTAACTTGGAAGATATGGATATGTGATTCTTGGTGGTTGAATTCTGATTAGAATGTTTAGTCTTATAATGCATAGCCTAACATTACAAGAAATAAATAATTGAATCTTGATTTTTGTCAAGTAGAAAAGTAAAATAAAAATGAATACATTATTGGAGAAAGCAATGGCTAAAATTAAATGGAGATTGCTTCTATAGTTGCGGAGGCACGTAGCCTTTGTAGAACTTTGTGGTCTTTCCATGCATATATTATTTATTTTATAAAATCCTTTCGGTTGAATTCAATATAACTCACGAAAAAAGATCGTTGTTTACTCCTTGTTTTAATTTGTTCTCTCTCACGATTCCTCTCTTTGAGCCATTAGAGAGAGAAAATATTTTTTTCATACAGCGGAGAGCGGAATCAAGGAATAAAAAAATGGAGGTGATGACAAGAGCTTCGATCAAAATGGTGGCCATTATCTCTTTCCTTTTGGCAACAATTTCCCCTTCCACAATGGCCTATGATAATGTTTCTCCTAGCCTAGCTCCTGTTCCCACAAGTGACGGTACACTTTTATTTAATTTCCTTTTAATTAATGCTTCAAATTTTGGATAAATAGTTTTTCGAGAAAGAAAGAAGATGTTTTTTTCATTGTTTTTAACCAAATACCAAAGAAATCAAACATCTATTTTTAAAGCCTATGAGACAAGTGTTTTGCCTTTTGAAGCATTAATCACATGGAATATGTTATAGGTTAACGAGTCAGAAAACTTTGATGACTCGAGATTCATAATTAAAAAGCGGGCATTGTTCTATAGTCAAAGTTACGTTGTCATTTTGCTTTCTAATGTCTTTAAAAAAATTGAAAAACTTGTATTCCTTGGTGTTTGGTTGGAAAAACAATTTTCAACCATTTCTTGAATCACAACAATAAAAAAGAGACTATCCAGATAGATAATGTATTTATCTCATATATATTGGTTTGGGTTTCATTTATGGTTGCAGGGACAAAAATAGACCAAGGGATTGCATACGGCCTAATGCTGGTGGCATTGGTCCTAACATACTTCATTCACTAATGTTGGTGGCGGAGCTAAATTTTTCATTTCAAAATATGAAGAAATAAACACACGAAAAAATTGAAGAAAATTTAACGTCTATTGTATAAACAAAATTAATAATATTAATTATGTATAAACAATGTAATTTTCCGTCGAAGAGGGTTCGGATAAACCCCTCGGCCCAGTTTCTTTTCCCTTGTCCTTCATTACTTTCTTGTATATAAAAAAAGGAATTGGTATAGAGATGTACATACATTTTTGTTTTATTTTTGCTTTCTTCCTACTTTTAATGCTTCTTGTTCTTGAGTATATTTATTTATGCATTTATTATTATTTTTTAAAAGAATTAATTATGTCACCAGTATGGTGAGAAGTTTGGCAGGGACCTCAACTTAGTAGGTATAAAAACATGTAGGATAGGGACAAATAGTATGTCTACCACCTACAAGAGGATGCTACAACATCCTGCACATTTAAGAAGCTTTTGGAATTGAAATAAATTCTACGAAACACAAAATTTTGGTGATCTTTTCTACCTAATGAATAGGAAGTCCACTTTAAAATCATCCACCATGCACCCTTTTTTCAATAGAACCTTTTGGTTCACCTCTCTCATATAATTTTGTGAATTAATTAAAATCGAAATTTAAAAAAGAGAAACAAACAAAAAGAATCGTCATTTGATGAAAAAACACGAACACAATTTGTTTCAATAGAGGTATGAGAAATGGTTTGGGCAAAGTGGTCAAGTTTTGCATGTTGTTCCAACCACTGTTTGGATGTGATTCCAAGAGCCGAACTAAGACCGATAATGCCCATATACTGCGGGGAAAAAAAAAGGACCTCTGAAAAATTCATTTTATTAATATACATTCACAAAATTCAATTTATTGAGAATAAATAGTAGAACAATCTTTGTTTTTATTTCTTTTCCACTCGAACAACATAAACTAGAAAATAACTTCTGTTTCCATGCTGCTCTGGTTTCTGTCCTGACATTAATTCTTTTTCTTTTCCTTTCCAATATTCAAATAAGAGAACAAACTTATCATTCCAACTAAGTCATCACCAGTTGATAAAAATGTACCAATGAAACATATGAAGATCAAGACTATATTTTATGGTAATGAAAAATAAAATCGATAAAAATCTTTCCGCATCAATATTTTAGCTTGATATCCCCAGACAAATAATAAAAGAAATAAAGAACTTGAATATTTTTATGATAACTGAGAACATCTCAGGAAAAACTGCTCATTGATGCAACCAAAGTATATCAAAATCTCTTCTTAGTCCAAAGACAATTCTGCCAAAAAACCAGCTTGAAAGCAAAGAAGAGTGGGATTATTTTCTACAAGCTAACCTGTGTGGGTAAATCTACCATGGTCAAAACTGCTCCTTTGTGTGCTACCATATCCACATTAGAGCTCCAGTGTCGGAATCATGGCCCAAATCAGCTATGTCAGCGACCATTGCCCGATCCAAGACGTTGGAAAGAATAAACCTAATTAACCTGACTATGCTCCTTATGAAGAAGCATATTGTTGGTGTAACATATATTTGACAACTTCATAAAACGAAACCACAATTCCAACTGAAGGGCCAGCACGACCAACACGAGGACCTACTCCAGTAAACAGTCCCTTGAGCCCTCCATCCCTGTAACAGTCAGCATGATTTCATTCAGAATCTACTTCATAGCCAGACAAAATAGTGAACAAAAACATGCACATGCCACTCTATTTAAGAAAATTGTGCAACCCTATAACTCACAAGACTCATCACAACCAAATGTGGATCTCGGAGAAGTACTAAGTCAAACTGGAGGGGTAAATGGATTAATCAGGACATGGGGGTCATCAAAAAAAAAAGAGGATACAGGTCCATCAGCTATTTTTGCAGTGAAATAAAAAAACGAAAGCATAAACAAAATGTTTTCTGACTGGAGCATTCAGTGGGTGTTTGGTTGCCTTATTTTTAGTGACTCAAGGCTTTTAAGCTATTTTTTGGTTTTGGAAGTGTTCGGATAACACAAAAAGTGCTTCTAAGCAATTTTTTTTAAAGCTGAAAAAGTACCCAAAAAAGCCAAAACCCAACTTATGACTTTTAACTTATAAGTCACTTAAAAGAAGCCAATCCAAACACCCCCTTAGTGTTTTGTTTACTGCACAACAAACGATCTGCTGCCATAATAGCTTTTCCGATAGCACGTTCAGCAATATCATCATGGATTTAATATATGCAGCGTATATGTTATTTTACATGGGAACAATTCAGTGGGCCTATTCTCAAAGCTGTACCTCCAAATCTCAAGTAGAGTTTGCCTTGTCGTCATTGTCAACGCCCTGGCAGGGTCCATCTGTAATAAAGAAAAAGAGGTAGATAAGCAAACGATCGAATAGATGTGGAGAAACAAGTCAATTATCATTATGGATCCTTGGTGCAAAACAAAAACAGCACTCTCAAACATAAGCTTATTTCGGATACTAATCCCTTTAATTTTAAAGACAAAAATTGCAATCACCCCAGGGCAAAAATAGTGTTCACGGTTGTAAAAAGAATTATATCAGTTATACTCTAGTGTAACAGAAGAAAGGTAAAAAAAAGAGATAAATGACAACTACAACGACAGTTCACCAGAAGTTCAAGACGTCAATTATGAGACTTTCATCCCAAATGCGAACCCGGTATTACATCCTACCATCCACTCACTTCCTTGATTCGAGGCTCATAATGAACACAGCACTAGGCTAAGGGTGCCAAAGTGATTGATATAACTAAACAGACATTCAACCTGTGGGGTCTATGACTATTGATTCCTGGATCACATAAGAAAGATCAAAAAGAAGAGATAAATGACAACTACAACGACGGTTCACCAGAAGTTCAAGACGTCAATTATGAGACTTTCATCCCAAATGCGAACCCGGTATACATCCTACCATCCACTCACTTCCTTGTTTTAAGGCTCATAATGAACACAGCACTAGGCTAAGGGTGCCGAAGTGATTGATATAATTAAGAAGACATGCAAACTGTGGGGTCTATGACTATTGATTCCTGGATCACTTCCTAATTCATATAACAGACAAGAAAAATGTTGATTTTAATTGATTGAATGATGCTTGAGCCAAGTGGACAAATCTAAATATCAGTATTCCATATATGAGGATTTGGATGAAAAATAAACACCTCAATCTGTCTTCTAGTCTTAGCAACATCAAGGGGACATGTTGCAGCAGCAGCAATGCTTCCTGCAACAAAACCAGCAGAAAAGTTCGCACCTAGGACACCGACAGCATTAGCTTCATCTCCCAGCGGACTAAGAAGCCGCCTTCTTACCTGCAAATATACTTGTGAGAATAATGCTTGAATCAAATGAAATTCATGAACAGATTAGAATCTAACAAAAATAGAATTGAATCATACCGGTTCAAGAGTTGACCAACAAATTGCAGAAAAAGGGACGTCGCGAGCAAGCTGTGCCCCAAGTCCAGACCAAAGTACACGATAACTTTGTACTGCAGCAGAAAATAATATGTCAACTTTAAAGAGATTGCAAGAGCATTCATATTTAAAGAGTGAAATTGAGACACAGATTTTAAGTAGAGAATCAATGAGCTAGAATGAGAAGTAATGGACTTTTAAGAACTATATAACCTATGTGAAGATTCAACTTTCTGAAGGACCATGCTTTGGAAAATATTCTCCTCTCTTACACAATTTAGGACATCACTCACAGCATCTCCATTGCCAAGCTTTGATTCATTTCCACATGTTGTAATAGTGCTATTAGAAGAGGAGCAAATGAACCAGCACAGAGACGAGAATTTAAAGATCACAACTGTTGAGCCTAAAGTTGGGACACAGATTTTTAGGAATATATTCAGATAACACCTTTAGTTTATTTAATTTTTTTGGTAAGTAATAACACCTTTAACACTATTATGGAATCTACAGCTATTCATTTTCACTAACAAACAATATCTATAAACTCTTTCCTATAGCTAGAAAGCAGGACCAGGGAAAAAATTGACTTACAGCCAAAATTGGTACTAGTTGTGCTCCTGACATTGGCAATAACCTCAAACAAAGTCTTCCAGACTCCAGCAGGCTTCTTGTTCATATCCTTAAATGCCTGTAAACAGGAGCAACTCAGTGAAAGAGAGAATCAGAAGGAGTGGATCACCCATGTTTGTAGCAAGTAAAGAGCAACTGGAATGCCTAGAATGACACATGTATAACAAAATATGCAAAATAAATTACTTCTATACCAGCCCAGACCCTTTTCTCTCCTTTAAATATGGTGGATAGATTAAACCTTGACAATAGGAGTTGTGAGATACCTGCATTCGTGTTCTGGCAAGTTCAATAGGATAGCAACTTGTGCAAGCTAAAGACCGTGCCAGAGAACCAGCTAATAAAGGGGCATATGGTGTCAAGCTTGGGGCATGTTGAGCTGTGAACTCCTCCAACTTGTTGCGAAAAATGTCATAGCAAGGCAAGTAAATTCCGACCTGTTCAAAAAGCATCAGCACAAAATTGTGATTATAACATATAGCCTTAACTTACTTAAATACACAATAAGGGAGTCATTGGCGAGTTCAATTGTTCAAAGAAACTAATTATAATTAAATCAATAGGCACATACTGTTGGTACAGCCAGAGCTAGACCAGCATTTGTACCTCTCCATAGCTTAGAAATACCCTCCTGTGAAAAGACACCAGTTAGAGTCAGAAAAAGTTTAAAACAATCCAAACTGCAAGATGAAAATTCAGAAGATAAACATGAAAGAAACATGAAGACTTGAGCAATCAACACACTCGAGCATCTGAGAGAACATGAGAATAAATTTGCCAACCTGCCGAATAATTTTGTAGAAGACATCAAGTGCTCCTTTGTACTGGAAACAATCAGGTGGGCAGATTGATACTGTACCATGAACACCAGCACGGGTACATGAAGGTGAACACCTCAGGTCTGCAAACATCTGAGTGAACAAATGAATAAATCAATATCATATTGCTCATTTCAATAGAAGAAAGGATCTATAAAATTCCACATTCTTCAAGAGATCAATACAGATATATATTTGAGACAAGGGAAACAGTTCACCCAGGAAATAGTGTATTTAAGATACCTTTTTTATTTTTTATTTTTTATTTTTGAAAAAGGTAACTTGTATTACAAACAAAAGAATACACAGAGTATTCTAGTAATACTCATATCCAAAAGTTGCAAAAGAGAGAAAACTCCTATGTAGGTCATTAGTAATCTAAAATACTAGGAATATCCTCTACATCTTGAGGATATTCATGTTTACACCAAAAAAAAGAAAAGGAACCAGACAATTCAGCTTCAAATTCTGCATAAAGAAGCTCTTGTTTTTAAAACGATTCTGATTCCTCTCCATCCATATAGTCCACCAAATGCAGGCAGGGACAATCTTCCATCTCTCCCTGTGTCCTGACTGATTCCCATCTCTGTTCCAGCAAGCTAGCACTTCTTTGATGTTCCCTGGCATAGTCCAACTGATGCCCCTTAAGTTGATGAAAATCTGCCACAGCTTCACAGTCTCTCTACAATGAAGAAAGAGATGGTTTATTGTCTTGACCTCACATTCACAAAACCAACACCTGGAACAAATTTGCACACCTCTTTTCATGAAGTTGTGTTGAGTGAGTGCAGCCTGTTAGGCTAGCAACCAAGTGAAACATGCTACCTTGAATGGTATCTTGACTTTCCAAATCATCTTCCGAGGCCATCCACCTATATGAGTCCCAGGTCTTTGTGAGCTTCTATAAGCTGAGGCAACTGAAAATCTGCCTTGCATATCTGGATACCAAAATAGATTGTCCTCATCTTTGCACTGCCCAAGAATGTTGAGCAGCTCAACTACTCTATTGACCTCCCAATCATTTAGATGTCTTCTAAAACTGAGATCCCACCCCTGATTATCTCTCATTTCACTGATTGTAGCCTCTTTTGAAGGCTCGGGTTGAACAAAATAGGGAACCTATTTCTCAACATCACCTGATCCACCCATCTGTCTTTCCAGAACAGTGTCCTTCCACCATTCAAAACCTTAGTTTTGCATTTGTTAAAAAATTTGGCCCATAGATTTCTGATGGATCTCCATACTCCAGACCCATAAGGTTGTGTGGGCAAGCTGGTGATCCACAAATTCTCCATTCCAAACCTAGTCTTTATGGCTTCCTTCCAGAGAGCTTGTTCTTGTGAGGCAAATCTCCATAGCCACTTCATAAGTAAGCTTTGATTCTGGATTTTCAGATTCCCAATCCCTAAACCTCCTTCCTTTTTGCTGAGAATAACTTGGTCTATATACTTTTATTTTATGTTGGTGTCCGAGCTAACCTACGTGCATCTCGACTAATCTGCGGGGTATATACTACCTACTAGCACATGCACAGAGTAACTACTTCACACTAAGTAGGCAAATTGGAAGAATTAACCTAATAATGTCTCATGGGATTTGAAACTTGATTCCTATGATTATTACTTCAACTCTTCCATCACTAGGCCACACCCTTGGAAGTTTTTAGACCCTTTATTAATGACAAAACAGCTATTCTAATAACTTTACCATCTTGAAAATACAGATTATGGCTCATAACAAAATCATGTTTTACATTTTGTCTCCAACTAAGAAAGGAAGTTGCTTTCACCTCTTCTTATACCAAAAAGGAGGTTGAAATCAGCCAAGAACAGATAATATTTATACCTGTGGAATCAACCACAAACTTGCTGAATGTGCCTACTATGAAGGAAGGCTATTCATACTCCTGCTATATCTAGAAATTCTAAGGACGAACTACTCACATCTTTAAAACATTCTATCGATTTATCTCTCTCATTATACAAGGTTTCCGTGCTATTTTTGTTTCTTGTGCAGTCGCAGCTGTTTTTCCAAATTTACACTTAAACTAATAATAGCATCAAGTTGATTTTTATCAAAAATTAAATAAATAATACTGTCAACTTGATTTTACTTTAATGATTATGCAAAACATGCTCTAATTCCTCTCCCACTCCCAAGTCTGGTGTCTTGGACACTATTCACAAGTAATCAAGCAGGTAGGCACATGTAGTACTTTAAACAAACCACTTTATGCAACTGCAATAAAACAAGGTGTAAGCCACTAAGAAAAATTAGGAAATAAGAGTGGAGCATTAGCCGTAATTTGTTCTGCAAGTCCATCCTTCCAACAATAATCAGAACCACTAAAAATTAATCAGGTTAAACAGGCAATAAGTAGATAAATGCATCCAGCATTTCTTGTGGCAGTGCCAATGCAAAGAGTTTTATGACATAATTAAGTAATTGTCATAGCTTATTCATCTATCTTTCACTTGAAAATCCAAAACTTAGCAAGCCATTCAAGTTGAACAGACAACTTTTTTCTATTTAAAAGTTCAACGAAGACAACACCAATACACTAGTCAATATCCTCTTTTCTTAACTACCTCATTTTAACATGACGATTAACAAGAAAGCATATTGATTTTGCATGTCTTTCCACAATAGTTTTGGGTTATGCTCAAAACTTAGCAAGCCATTCAAGTTCACCAGACAACTTTTTTTCTATAAAAAAGCTCAACAAAGATAACACCAACACACAAGT
Organism: Solanum etuberosum; assembly: GCA_029582245.1. Classification (NCBI taxonomy): domain Eukaryota; kingdom Viridiplantae; phylum Streptophyta; class Magnoliopsida; order Solanales; family Solanaceae; genus Solanum; species Solanum etuberosum. The sequence goes on along the minus strand of JAJONR010006687.1, from coordinate 3,475 downwards.
CAATACCCTCTTTTCTTAACTACCTCATTTTAACACGAGGATTAACAAGAAAGCATATTGATTTTGCCTGTCTTCCCACAATAGGTTTTGAGTTATGCTTAGTACCATAGTACTCTATGTATGAAATAGGAAAAGAACTTCAACGGGAGAAACGAACATATCTATATTCGAGAATCAAGGAAGACAAATTAAAGTAAGACACAAAAAGTTGTTTCCACATAAAAAAGAACACTTCAAAGCATGTCATACCATATTTGGCCCAAAAACTGCCATGCGGCTAGTCATGTTACTCATTGGATGTGAATAAGCAACTCCAGCTGCCTGTGCTTGCAATCTGGTCTGTAAATTAGTGCAGAAACAGAAATTAGTCAGCTTATCAATATTTTGTATGCATGTAATATTCCTATATCTGAAATTCAACGAAGTATCAAAACTTCTGGATACAACTGAAATGAACATCAAAAGATAAGTAAAAGGTGAACAAAATAATTGGTGTCCGTATTTAGCATAAATACCTTGACAACATCAAGTGGATTAACAAGGACTGCAGAGAGAAATGCTGCACCAGCTGCTGAGACGGCTCGTTCAGGAAAGCCCAATTGGACATCCGAGGAGGGGCTGGTACCCTGAGGTGGAGGCTGCTGAGGATGTAAGGGTTCTACCCCATCAGTGATAACTACTGATTGAGACATCAAGGAAACATTATTATCAACATCCAATACTCTATCCGACTGCTCAGCAGTGTCTATCCATGAATTTTCTCCTTGCTTCAATTCATCCACCATTTTCCTCTCTCAGCTTATGGATCAACCTGAAATGAATTGTTGCCAGAAACCAATCCTTAGTAATTTATTAAGCACTGAAATTCTACAAACGAAACAAAGATTTTTACCATTCCCCTCACCCCTTTCTAGTTTCACTTAATATGCTTCTATAAGAAAAGTAAACAAAACTAGTATCAAATAAATTGAAATTTGGAATAATAACAAAGCTAAAAGAGAAAATAGGACCACCAATGGAAAAAAAAAAAAGAATGTCAACATAGGATGAAAAAACATCCAAACGCATACAATCAAAAGCATAGATTACATTCCTTCCATAGAATTTATCCACGAAAAAGTTGACAACAACAACAACACCTCAATATCAAATTAGATAAGTCAGCTACATGAATCCTCAATATCAATTTCTCCATTCCAATACTCAATATTTCTTCCATTAAGACAAAGAAAGGGGAAAAAACTCAAAACAGATAACTTAAATCCCCTCCGCGCCTCAACCCAAATGATGAAAAAAAAAAAAACATGAACTGGGTTTTCAATATATTCATAGAAAACAGCAATTAACGAATAAATACACAAAAATAACGCAGAAAAATCAAAGCTTTAACGACAAAAAATCGAAAAACAGTAGGGGAATCATTACTCGACATGAAAATTAAAGAAACGAATAAAAAAAAAAACCTGTTGATCTGAGCTTTAATTCAGCAGTGATGAAGGAGTAAAAATCAAAAGGATAGTTATTATTATTATTATTTTTAGAGAAAGAAAGGAGTTCCCGAGTTCCTTGAAGAAGAGGAAAACCAAAATTGCCACGCCTCGCAGGGCAGAAAAGGCCAGAGAATTCTCTAGAATTAGGGCTTGTTTGGCATGCCTAAATTTTCTACTTTTGCAATATTTGATTTAAATATGTGGAAAAGGAAATTCGATTTAAATATGGAAAATAGTTAAATATATATTTTTTTTCTTTTTTATATTTGCAATATTCAATGAACCAATACGAAAAGGGAAATTTGATTTAATATGGGAGAAGGAAATTCGATTAAAATATATGGAAAAAAAAAAAGGCTTCTGGAAGTACGACTTGTAAATCTGAAGTCCACAAAATGGATTTTTGAACAAAAAATAAAATGGAAATTAGAATATAAACCAAATACCACATAAATTTGTCCAAAATATTTACTATTGTCTATTGGTTCTCCAATTTCAGCCGTTTGAGATGATTTTTCAAATAAATAGTCAAATTATGTACAACAACAACACACGTGAATTTGAGAAGGATAGAGTGTATGTAGTGTACCTTATTTTTGTCTTATAGAGATAAAAAGGTTGCTTTCGATAGATTCTCAACTTAAATAAAAAAATTGTCAATCAATTTTAAAAGGGGATACATAGATGAGAGCGATAACAATAACAAAATAATGCAAAATTGAGATTATTACACAATAAACAGAGGGAGAATGTCAACGAAAACAAAATAATGCAATAAGTAGAGCATAAAGTTAAAGTGTTTAAATAAAGAAACACTTCTACTAGTTGTTAAAAAGGTTGGAAAGAGGAACCCCTCGCGTCGTCGTCGTCGTCGCTCGGCTTCGACTTCGGAAAATGATCAAGAAATTATTTTTTAGACAAAGTTTATTTTAATTATTTAATCTCAACCCAACTCGGATCCGCGCGACCCTTGAGTTTAAAACGTCTTGCGCGTTTTATTTGAATTTCCCACCGTTTGAAATTACTGTTCTGAAAGGTTGTGACTTTCAGGAACACCATGATTGTTCTGAAAAGTTGCAAACTTTCGTGAACGGTTTTGTGGTCATAACTGTTCTGAAAGAATTAATGCTAATACTACTGGTAAGAAGAAATGTCCAAGTATCGTTGGGTATATAGTAAGAATTAATGGAAAATGAAGGGAACATGAAAAGAGAAATTTGAAAGGTTCTCTTATGCTTTAGTACAGTCATGTGGTACTCGTACCTTGTCTCAGATATCTTCATTTTTTATTTTGTCTCTCTTCGTATGCCCAAACATCTACATCAACATTCTCACATCTTCAACTTTCATATTCTGAACATGAGAATTCTTAACTAGCCACCACTCTGCCCCTTAAGGTCGTACAAATATAATTAGTCAAACCATCACTTTTCTAGAACTTACCATTAAGTTTTTGCGGTACCTTCTTATCACGACAAGACTTCATAGGCAAGTTGTCACGCCCCGAGCTACCCCAGGACGCGGACACGGGACCTAGGATCACGAGTGACCCCAAGCTAACCCTACTGGCATAACATAAGAATACTTAAAGAGAACTGAATCAATAACCACTGTGCGGAAGCTAATCATAAGATAAATATGAAATGATGGGGAATACCCATATATTGTCTGAATAAATAAAAGCGGAGAGTTTAACAACAACTGAAAAGTCAAACTCAAATACTAAAGTTGATTCTAACTATGTCTGAAATAAAGCCTCTAACTGACTAGAAATGCTGGGACTTGCCCCAACTATATCTAGCAAAAACTGAAACTAAGATTAAAAGCAAAGGAACCATGTCTGTCGTCCTCGGAGAATGAGGACTCACCACTAATACTGCTGAGCTGAAGATCGGGAACCGATCTATGCGTGATCTGGAAGCTGAGAACCTGAACCTACATCACGAGAAGATGTAGCGCAGAGTATGCGTCAGTACTTGAAAGGT